>PVJX010006018.1:0-80898 GCA_004027295.1 Dolichotis patagonum | reverse complement strand
ATAACTTACACTGTCTTATTATGACTGATCTTATTTGAATCTGGTTTGTTAGATTGCTACTTTGTATTGACTGATTTTATTTAAATCTGTTATGATTGATAGCATCAAGTCTAAGAGTATAGGCAACTACACTGAAGATGACAAGATTCACTAAGATACCCACTCTGGTTTGATTATTACTTGCTTTTGAAGTCTTATAGTATCTCCAATGCTTCATTTTTATTTAATATTGTTATACACTGCTGAGACACCATGGTAACCATTGTAGATCACCTTGTATTGTGGTTTTATGTGACTTTTCTGCCTCATGCTTTTCTAGGAATTGTTTTGTTTTATCTTGCTTTGTTTTGTTTTTCCTGCTAATATAGAAATGATAGATATATGTGTAGACACTCATGCAGGTGTAGAGCTTATAAACAGTTTTCGAGAACCAAGTATATAATACATGTTGAAATGAACAACTACTTTGAAGAAAAAGAGACATTACAATACCCAGTGCTGATTCCATAATGTCATGATGTGAAGTCCAGCAAAACTATCACTTTTTGTTCAAAGTGATCTTAGCTTGCTTTGCCTTGTATAAGTTCAACACACATTAAGGTATGGATAGCTGTTTTGAGGAGAAATGAGAGACACTATGACAGCCATTCTTGGCTTCACTATTGTCTGGTCTTGAAGACTTGAAATGCCCTCCTCATCCTGCTCAGATCAATTCCATACAAGGTTGTTTCATGTAAATTCCCTGTATGTGACAATATGGACAACTATTTGGAAGAAAACAAGAGTCAATATGATAGAGAGTGAATATATCCAATTGTCTAGTTTTGAAATTTATGTCTCTTACATTGCTTTCTTGTGATCAGCTTTGTTCTGTTTTATTGTGTTTAATTTTACCCTTTTGATATAATTGCATGTATATTTGCATGGGTAAGATGGATGACCATATCGCTGTTTTTGTCAGATCGTGGAGCAGAACTGTTGACAGTCTCACTGTTTGAATGTCTACTGTACATGTTTTAACTTTGTAAGTTGAACAACTATATCCAAGAAGTCAGTATATAATTTGTCAAGCAATAAGATTTTAGGTTTTTTTGTTGTTGTTCTTTTCCTTTTTTCCTTGGAATACTGTATTGTTGTTACCCTTTATTCTGTTTTGTTTTGTTTCTCTTTAAATAAAATTATAAAAAAAGAGATAGTGTCTTACATTTCTATAATTTTTGGTAACTTTCTCATAATTTAAAAATATTTGATATATCAGAATTGTTGTGCAAACTTTTCAATTAAAAGCAAGACAGAAACCATAAACAAATCAGCTAACTTTGAGTGCCACTAGGGAGCTTTACACATCATGTAATGCACCACACACAATTTATTATTTAACTAGTTAGAAAAAAAATCACTTTATCTTGAACAAGAGTCAAGGCCTTTTGAGAGTCTCCAGAGATGAAGACACAGTCTTCATCCCGTCATACAAGAACTCTGTCCTACATGTTGGCATATCTAATAGAAATCTCGTATCATATCTCTGCATTTTTCTATGAGTGTTAAAATTAACATATTGAAGTACTTTTCCTATTTTTGAACAATAATAGACTGAAAATGTTGCTTTTCTTTGACATTTAATAGCTAAAAGTGAACTGACATGAACTAAATTGAGTCCATAAAACTGAAGATTGTTTCACTGGTTTTGAAACCCAGTTCTTTTTATGTATAAAAAATACTTTCCTTTTAAATTGTATTTTAGGCCATTTTAATGAAAGCTTATGTAAAACTAATGAGAATATCAACATGTTACAAATATTCCCCCTATTTTTTCTAACAATCGCCAACTGGATGCATCTTCAGGAAGCAGACTTGGAGAAAGTCATGTATGCTAAATTTGCCTCCAGTGGTTTCACTTTTTTATCCATTTTATTTTCTTTTCCCTCCTGATAAACCTTTTTTCACCATTATCTTTTCCATATTCTAAAAGTAATTGAAAGAAAAAAAATAAGCTAAAAACACTTGCTTGTGACCCCTTTCTCACTGTCAGAGAGGGACACTTCCACTGAATTAAAGAAGGCGGTGACCAAACTGTCTTTGAGTTCGCATGATACTCTGGCAAATGCATGTTTCATTTTCTAGGAGGAGAATCTGCTTCTATGACATATTTCAACAAGTGAGCAAACTCAGCATTTACCGACTCATCCGGTGTGGCTCCCGGAATAATATGGTTTTAGCTAAACAGCTCCGTGGGTTTAAAGATGAGGACGTGTCCTTAGAGCAGTGTGTCTGACATGAAAATGAAGGTTTGGAAGGGCCAGAAGAGGTAGAGTTTCCTGGATGTCTGGAATTTTTCTACTTGGAGCCTCCTAATTGACAGGATCCTTGAAATTCTGAACACATAAGTGCAATTTAACTACTTAATTTATTATGCTAGCTCATAATTCATAATGTTACAGATTTTTCTTTGCTAATATAATTATTCTAGGAATATTTGCATTTGGGTGAGAGATAAATGCTTGAAATGCTTAAATTATTTCTAATTCTAGTGTATCAATCATGCAGACAGTATAAGCAATGTGAGCCTGCTTATGTTTTGTTTTTAAGTTTTATTGCTTTATGTAAATAGGAGGATTTGAGTCAGCAGTCCTGAAAATAGATTTTATTGTCTCCTGTGACTTCTAAACTGATGGTGCCTTTGTTTTCTTTCTCAATGTTCTGGCTTTGACATTTTAAAGGGACCTTTTAATTGAAGCTCTATATATTTAATGTACATATTTCTGATGTTGCACATTTTTAAATTTACTTTAAGGAAAGATCATATTTAAAATATCATCATACTTCACACAATTAAAAGCAACTAATGTGTTCTCACTATAAGCAAAATAAATGAAGTATTGGTAATTTTAGAAGCATAAAATTTACTATCATTCTTGTTCATTAAAATGATACTGCCATGTAATTGTATTTCCATATAATTAGAACTATAATTTTTGTGTGCAGTGGAAGTAACAAGTTAAACCCCAAAAGCATTATATAAGAAATGAAATTTTTAAATGCATGTTCAAATAAAATATGAAAATTAATCATACCCAAACTATGAACAACATAACCAAGCAAACGTATGGAATTCTCATTGAGTTGATGAAAACTGAATTGCATTGAAATTTATTTTTCAAAGACACAAATTTCCTGAGGGAGAAAGGTAACTGAAATTAAAATTACAAAATTATGTTCTATTATCAAAAATGCCAAACAAATAATCTAGGAAAATAGAAACAAGAATGTAAAAATAGGACTGTGTATATAGCTGAGTGGCACAGTGCCTGCCTGGCAAGCACGAGGTCTTGAGTTTAATATCTGGTACCAAAAAGGTAAAAAAAAAAGTAAAAATACAGCAAAGTACATTTTTCTGAGTAAAACACATTAATATAACAAAATTAATATCAAATATCTTTCAAACTTTTTAAACTCAAAGAAAATTCAAGTTAGGTACAAAAGGGATTATTCTAATATTTGATTATATCAAAAGTTGTGGGAAATTTTTTAAAATATTTGGGTTGCTAGGGATTTAGCTCAGTGGCATAAGTGCCTGCCTGTCAAGCGTGAGGTCATGAGTTCGATCCCTGGCCCCCCCCAAAAAATATTGGGGTTAAAAAACAATAAATGGTATATAAAAATAAATGAAATAAATCACAACAGGAAAAATTCAATTTATTAAATATCCTCTTACTGTAAGAACTAAACAATGTGCTTGTGTGGCAGTGTGTTGTGGGGCAGGGAGGGCTGATTAGTGGTAGCTACTTACCATTAAAGTCTTGGATACTATACTTACCATTCAAGTCTTGGATTCTATCCCCAGTACTCAGAATGTTAATTGTTAAAATGGTGAGCAGAATGGTTTGCAAAATATGCTGCTGGTAATTACAGTAACTTCAGTGTTTTAAACTTACAGACATACAATCATAGTGAATGTGCAAAAATATTTTCGTGAAGCAATTTACTAAATGGAGTCCAACCCCCCCACATTGTATCTCTTTTGATATCCAAAAGTTAGTGAAATATAGAATTGCATAAAACATCTTTTAAAAAATGAATTTCCATAGACCAATATATTCTCATTAGCTAGTGATTTCAGATATTTATAACTAGATGAAAAAATTGCAGCCCATGACAATGTAAAATATTAAAGAATAATGTGAAATTACTTAACTAGATTATAAAATACTTGTTAATATTGACTATCGTTCCTTACAACTTAACGCTAACATCTGAAATATCGTCTGTGACACGAAGTCAGAGCATCTGCACTTCCTTGCGAGTTATGATAGTTTTATCATTTATTACTCATGCAGACCTTTTTCAACACGCCTCCCATCTAAGGGTGAAGCCTCTCCCCTACCTTTGGCTGTGAATCTGTTGACCGTCACCTGATGAAGACAGAGCATGGCAGCAGGTGGACCTGGGAGTGCAGCTCAGAAGCAGAGCGAGGCCTCACATGCTCACGGTCCTGGGTTCAACCCCAGCCATGAATTTAGGGAAATGGCAAAAGTAAAACTTTGTGACTTTTAAAATTGGCTGATAAAAACCTAAATGTTTGCTTCAATGCCATGAAGATGTTCACATGTCAGTGGAGAAGCCATTTATTGTCCTAATTTTTATTTTGATTAGTACATGTTTGGAGTGAATAATGATTGCATTCCTCCTGGGAGTGGATTCATATACAAAACACATATTAACATATTTCTGATACCTTTCTGCCTCTCCTCCCCATTCTTTCCATCTCTCTCTCTCTCTCTCTCTCTCTCTCCCTCTCTCTCTCTTTTTTTGAACCAGGGATCAAACTCACAACCTCATGCTTGCCGGGCAGGTACTATGTTGCTGAGCTAAATCCCCAACCCTCCCTCCATCTCTTGCTCCCTTTCTCATTTGCAAAAGATCTATCTTTATCTCCTTGTTTCCTAATATCTATCTTTTAATTTTCTTTTTGAGTTCTTTAAACTTTGGGTTTCTCCACAGGAGAAAATGCAGCACTGAAGCTTTTGTGTGTGATTTATTTGACTTACGGTCCCCAGGTGCATCTATTTTCCTACAAATGACTCATGTGTAGCTTTCTTTATGTCAGAGTAGTACTCCATCATGTATAAATACCACATTTTCATTATCCGTTCATTTGTTAATTTTTTTATAGGTCGCTTCCCGGATTTAACCATTGTGAATTGTGCGGTTATAAGCATAAGTATGCATATATAGCTGTAATATGATGTCTTAACTCTTTCAGGAGATTATCTAGAATGGGAAGAGCTGGGTGGAATGGAAGTTCTATTTTTGGTCTTTTGAAGAATTTTCATGCTGTTTTCCATGGTGGTAATAATTGTTTACGTTCCTCACCCACAATGTAGAAGGGTACCTTTTGCCACTCAAAAGTTGCCAGCATTTGTTATTTGATTTATTGGTGAGAGGAAAAGAATGACAGAGAGAGAGAGAGAGAGAGAGAGAGAGAGAGAGAGAGAGAGAGAGAGAGATTGACTAAGTTTGACCCTCCTGCTCAGCCTCGCTGAATGCTGGGATTCCGAGTGTGCGCCACTGCAAAATGATGCATGTGCCAGGTTTGAAAGTGAGTGCTGAGAGTAAAAAAAGTCATCCGGAAGCAGAATTATTTTAGGTAGTAATAGATTTATCTAAAGAGCAAAATTTAATTAAAATAAATATGGTTCACTTTTCTATGAATTAGAAAATGTAGTGACACCAATGAAAAATCAGTAAGATTCTTGTGTTTTACACAAGAAGTTATTCCTAAATTTAAGGGAAAAAATAGAGAAATGCAAGTTTTATGTAAGTTCTGCCACATTCAGGAAATTTGAGCAATAAGAATGGCACAGAAAAGCAAATGAAGGGTAATCCTAACAACACATGTAGTCAATCCTAATATGAGTACGTATCAGAAAAAAAGAAATACTTGTAGTTTTAAAAATTTTGTTCAAAGTTGAAATAACAAAATGCATCTCTAAGGAAAAGCAACATTCTTTAAAATTATTCCCGAATAGAAAAGATGTAACACTTACTATTTTTTGTTCACCAGGTCCTGTAAAAGTCATGTTCGGATGCAAACCCAGGAAAAATACTCTTCAGTGTGCAAGAGGCTAAGGAAACAGTGACATCTACCGTAACAAGAGTCACCGTAACGTTTATAAGCCATATTCATCATAGTCCAAACACAAATGGTTTCATCTTCAGCCTAGAGAGCAGGAGCCCAGCTACTGCCTATGTGTGTGTGCTCTCCAAACAACGCGAGATGATTCTTTCAAATCCTCCTTACTGTGATGAGAATGCAGAAACCTGCCTGCTGCGGTCAGCTCAGAGAAAAGTGGTCCTCTCATGTTTGAGGGCTGTATTAAATGTAGGTTGCGTAAAACAGTGTTCTTTGTAAAATCATATGTAAAAACAGCATCCTCTGTTAAATCCTGAAGGAAGTTTCTGCACATTGCAAATGATTTTGGAATATCTGTCTCAAATGATTTTGGACTAGTCTGTCTCAATCAGAACTAAGGATACATGTATAACTATCCTCCCTTCCATTGAAAAATAATTCTGAATAGAGAGCTATAAATCAGAGAAGGAAAGGACAGAAATGTCTCCTATGTCCTGTCTCCCCTTGGCAAGTAAATATATCATTTCCTCTCTATGACTCATTAAGTTCCACCTCTGTGTCTTGCACATGTCATTACCTCTGTTTGTCTGATGAACATCCATCTACCTCTTTCCTCAGATCAGATTATTCCCCAATTACCTCCAAGAGCTGTGTTCACAGTCATCTTTTTCAAAACACATCTCATCTTTTACGTACTGGATTCTGGTTAGGGCAAAACTGCTATTAATAGCTAGTTTCACTGGCTAAGTTATGCTAAAAATGGGTTGGGGAATATCAGTTTATAAAGGGCATATCTAGATCCTAGAAGACACGGGGCATTGCATAAACCGAACATTTTCAAAACCAAAAGACAAAGTTCAAATATGGAGAATATAACAAGGCTGTACGAAGACTCTAGTGCTGAGTCAGACAGCACAAAACCACCCTTCCAGCTCCTCGA
Organism: Dolichotis patagonum; assembly: GCA_004027295.1. Classification (NCBI taxonomy): domain Eukaryota; kingdom Metazoa; phylum Chordata; class Mammalia; order Rodentia; family Caviidae; genus Dolichotis; species Dolichotis patagonum. The sequence goes on along the minus strand of PVJX010006018.1, from coordinate 73,825 downwards.
CAGACACACGAGATGAACAAATCCCAGCTTAATCCTTCCTTACAGCCAGTGTTATTCAAGCACCATCTAATGATACGTAAATAAGTTTTTACTGGTTTTCAGGAGAAAACTTATGCAAAGGTTATAATTGACATAGCAACATGATAAATAGCAACATATATTCATATTAAAAATTTACCCTTTTTTGCAGATTTTGTCCTACACATATTTGTGGAAATAATAAATGGTTGTTGAAAAGTACTAATTTTGCTTGCTTTTGTGTTTTCTTTCTGCAAATTAGGTATCAAAAATCACTTGTTAAAAATCATATGTTAGTTATTATTTTTTCCCTTGCTTATAGAAACTTTTGTAAAAAAGGGCCTTTTGTCAGTTTTGGGGGTTTAGATTAAAATGTCATTTGATAAGGGGTTATCACAGAAAGAATCCTCAGTTCCTCATGAGATTTTAATTCTGGGTCATCCTTTCAACAAATATCAAATTTTACTATAGTCTAGTCACTATCTTTCTTTTTAAGAATATGTGTGGAAAATTCTAAAAGTATTATTTTACTAAGGGAGCTTAGGGACACAGATAATAGCCAAATAGTGCAGAAGTTTATACATAAAAAACTTATACACGCAATATATGGTATGCAGAGCATTGAAACACATTTACACAGTGGCCATTGTACTGATGGTTATTTGGAGGAACATGGGAAATCTCTTTGAGATTTCCATATTTTAGTTAAAATCTGATTGAAAGTAAGCTTTAACAAAACTCATAAAGAGCCAGCAGTGGCCGACAAAGGTTCAGAGGTGTAGTGTAGAAATCATGCCTGGTGTTACCTGGGGAACAGCGGACGGGCAGGGCTGATCCACAGACAGTGAAGATTTGATAAAGAAAATTTTTGGACAAGTTTAAGGAAAAGAACTAGGTTAGAGTCAGAGAACTAACAGACATTTTGCATGAATGCATTAGTCAGCATATAGGTTTGGATTTATTTTAAATACAACCACCCCTGGAATATGCATACATGCATATATAATCTTATTAATATTTGCATATTTACTCTGGCTTATTTCTGAAAACATATTACAATAAAATAGTAGTGGAAATAGATATATCATGAAGCTTATTTGAATGTAAGGAATAGTTTTCAAAAAAGCAGTGGTCCAGGATGAAGAGTAATGGATATCTTCAGGGCATGTTTTTTATTAATAATTCACAAGAACTATTGATGGATTCTAGGCATGAGGGAAAGGAAAAAGGTAACAGGACAACTAGTATTGGTGACTGAAGTAACTCAATATAGTTTCAGATGTTACTAAACTGGGAAGCTGGCCATTGTGAACAGAAAATATCAGGAGATGTTTTCAGCATGTTCAATTTAAAGGTATATTGTATAGAAAGATGGTCACACTACTCTGCACTTCAGGAGAGACTTAGGTGGTTACAACAGTGTGAGTTAGGAGCTGGAGATTTAGCTCATTAAACTAAGTGCCTGTCTGGCTAGTGTGAGGTCTGGAGTTTGATCCCTGGTACCAAAAAACAAACAAAAACACAACAGTGTGTGCTATTCGCTAAGATTTCACGATTGTACATGTTGTTTGTTACAATGAAGCTCTGTTCGGTAGCATCAATTTATAGTAGTAATTGAAGGAATTTTGTTCTCTGAGAGGACATTTGTAGTTGTAGTCAGGGGTTGCGTGGAGAACAATTAGAATCAGGACACAGAGTTTATAATATTATCATACGGTGGTCACCCAGAGTTAACACAAGAAAGTACAGGAAATCTGTCCACAACACTAAAGACATAGAATATAGAGTCAAGGGCCTGGATCCCACAGCAATGTCCTGCATTAGTCCAGATGAAGACCCAGAGCCCATGACAATGCCTCCCACGAGTCCAGCTGGAGGTCTAGAGCCCACAAGAAGGACTCACGCTGGTCTCTTTTATGGATCTGAGCTGGCAAGGCCCAAAGGTCGGTGGTGGAAGCTAGGAAGTCTATGCCAGTGGGGTGAAGGAGCTGTGCTGGTAGGTTGAGGGTTCTACACTGGAGCCAAGAATTCACACTCGTAATAAGAACCAGGGCTGTCCTGAAAAGCATCACAGCCATCCTCAGCGACATGGAGGTCCCGAGCACTTCCAATGATAAGCACAGTCAAGTACATGCCAGGAAGCCAGTGTGATGAATTTGTCCTGGAGAGTAAACGACATATGTCAGGAAGTGATGCTTGATATATGGACCAGAGCTCCCCCAAAGTGAACCACAGCCACTCTCACCAACAAGGTCCCAAGCTCCTCTGATGACAATGGTGGAACTCACACTGGTGAAGCTAGTCATGATTTGCTCTTCTAGGAGAACCAACGGCTCAAACAGCAACACTTAAAGAAGCCCACAACCCTCAGTCATCTTCTCACATCTCTATTTATGCTGTTAACTTTCCTCAGGTTGAACATCTACACTCAGCAACATTTTGATTTAATTCAGCTGACATTAAATTGACCATCAGTTACTAATCCATAACGTTTGTCTAGGGATGGAACCTTTTTTTTTTTATCACAGCTGAGGAAGTTTGGGCAGCGTGTAGACACCAGAGATGCTGTTCAGCACCCACAATGTACAAGACAGAAAAAACAACCTGACACAAAACATCCGCAAGTCTGAGACTGGTAAATTCATCTATAAACTTGCACATAGAAACAAGGAAATATGTTGACAATTTCTTCTCAAAAACCTACATGTTCTCTCATCATGAGTAAAGCTGATTGTAAATACTTATCATTTTTTTTGTTGCTCAGTATTTGAACATTTTCCTTTGGAAAAAAAGACTTCATGTTATGATTTTAGGTGAAAATATGAGAGTGTCAGCAAATATAGGAACTTAACAATGTTAGTTATTTCCTTTGCCTTGCAGCTGTTAAATGGGTATATGGTGTGACTCCAGTAACAACAATAGAGTAACCCACACAGACCTTGAATTAAGACTTGGAATGCAAATAAGTGGGAGGGGATAAAAGCCTACCTAATGCAACAATGACAGAATTCCTGCAACAGTGCAGCCCAGGCATGCAGGTTGTACCGGCAGTTCTGTCGGCTATTTGATGCTTGGCAGCTCCAAGGTCTCATCAAAAAATCTGCACTACAGGAGGATTTGAGAGGTTGCTCGTGAATACACAACCTGGTATCTTAGTTCATCAGTAATAATGAGAACTTCCTAATGTCCGTTCAAAGAGTAACTTCCATATTATTAGCCAGAATAGGAGTCAGTTCATTTCACAAAACAAAGAAAAACAACAACAACAGCAATGAACTTAGGTAAAATTGTTGCTGTAAAGTTGATCTGAAAGTAGAAGACTGATGCTAGAAATGGGTCGGATACTGAAGGAGGAGATGTAAAAGTAGAAGAGTAGATAGACACAGTGCATGGTTTAAGGAAATATCAAAATGAATCCCATTAATCTGCATAGTTAATGTATTAATAATATATTAAATTTTTGTTTACAAAATCTGCTTTTTAATCAAATTTTGAGGATATCTTAATCTTCGTATCTTGTAACTATCTACATTTTAGGGAGGTACACACAGATCAGTGCATGTATTTATTTTGGATTATGTGTTAATGTTTTGCTTTAGTGAGACAGCAGTCCAACAGGTTTATTAGGCAGTGAAGACTGGAGCACCAAAATGGTTCTAGAAGCCCAAAATAGAATCATAACTTTCCAATGGTCTTACAAAAACATCTACCAGAATGAAGGATGTAGCTCAGTGGCACAGCACCTACTTGGCAAGCCTACTTGGGTATGATTCCCAGTACTCACACAAAAAAAAAAGAAAAAAGGAAAGAAGAAAGAAAGAAAGAAAGAAAGAAAGAAAGAAAGAAAGAAAGAAAGAAGAAAGAAAGAAGAAAGAAAGAAAGAAAGAAAGAAAGAAAGAAAGAACTTGAAATTCTGTGCAGTGTTGGAGCCCTTTACTTGCACCAAATAGCTGTTGACTGACTGTACAGAGAAACATGACTTGTCATTTAATTTCTATGATTTTTTCATTAAGAGTTCTTAATTTTTATTAAAGAAATAGAGCCTGAAATATTTATTACATGCCTAAGTCTTGAGAGTAAAACACAGTAAGACCTTGATTCATGAACATTTTCCCTTGTAAGACACTCAATTCTCAAACAAAAGCATTGGACAGAATTTTGCTTCAGTTCACATATACCACACTGGGTGACAAACAACTTGGGACATCTTTCCCAACAAACACTGCCATCCTCCCCAAAATCATAAAACACATGATGTTCATGAACTGAGGTACGACTGTCCTTTGAGAAGTTCCTAATTTTCTTGAAATTAACCAATTTTCCTCCATATTTTTCTTATTTAGTGGTTAGTTTTGTATTATTTTTTAAAAGCGCTTATTTATCCTCTACTGGTGAAAGTTTTCTATATTTTACTGTAAAAACAGTTAGCTTCTTTATGTTTGTTTTGCATCTCTCTGGCAATCATTTGTTATTATATATTATGCAGAAATTTAAACTTTATTTAATAATTATTACAAGTTTTATTACTTTTTTGCACTTTCTATGAGGATTTTGGATTCTATTCCACTCAACATTCCTCAAACATTTCTCAAGGATGGCAAATGAGAAAATACTCTGATTAATTGGTGATGTGGGATACATCAATATCTACTATTATTTTAGATCACACTGTGTGTTTTTCAAAATAATAATGCTAAATATCTATAGCTTCATGCAATTAAACAATGGTTTAAAATGAACTAAACAAATTGTTTTCCTATTATTATCACATCTGCAACTTTAGTTTGTAAAATTCAGTATTTCTCAGAAGTAGTCTCAAGCATATTCTCTCAATAACCAACAGACTTTGATCTAATTGTTACTTCAGTCATTTAAATCCATTCCTACTCTTTTGATGAATCTTGCTTACTCTGAGCAAATATGAATTACCTAGGCTGCCAGATCAAGTAATCAAATTTACAGTGTTTTCTCTCTTATTAATGAAACTACACCCAGTGTGCAATGCAAAAAGTTTCCTTTCTAGATTTATTTACATATATTTGCTACCTAAATCACAGTCCTGTCACCAAAGCACAATGAAACGTACCACAAAGTAAAGAAGGAAAGATTTATTTTGGCTCATAGTTTAATCATGGCAGGCTTTGTCCAGTGCAGAGAGAGGATGGTGGAAAGGTCTGGCAGAGCAAAACTTCTCATATCTTTGCAGTTGGGAAGCAGAGAATGAAGACAGAAGTCCAGGAGGAGGCTATGCACCGGCAGTAACCTGCCTCTAGGGACCAGACCTGTCTCCCAGTGGCACGCTCAGCAAAGTCACTAGTCAATGAAACCACTGATAAACACAGTGGTTGCCTGATCCAATAATCTTCCAAAAGCACCATCTCTCAGTGCCTGATATCTTTGGGGGAAGATTTTAGATCTAAATTACAATCATTACCTTTTTGGCCTTATGACATCCTAAATATGATGCTACTGAGAGAAAAAAAATGCATGAGGGTCTAGGTACCTGAAATGTGTCCTTTCTAACACTATCTGGATTCTTACTGCAGCTGGTCTTGACTGACATGTGTTTCAGGTAGGTGAGGCTCAGTGGCAACCTGTGTGTTTAGCATGCATTGAGCCCTAGCTTTAATTCTTAGAACCAATAATAAGGGAAAAAATAAAGTGAAAGAGTTTCCATTTATTTTGGCAATTTAGTCAAACTGTGTTACCACATAATAAATTTTTCTTAGTTTTCATATTAAGGGAATCATGTAAAATAAAAATAATCAGGATAAATTCACAAAGCTATTATGTGCTTCTAAATCAATATTTTTCATGAATGAAGAAACTCAAATAATTTTCTTCATTCTTGCCTAAAAAGAAGTATTCTTTATTTATGGATGTTAAGTCTTGTATCTATTACCTAGAATCTACCCTCCAATGTCTTCAGAGAATAAAAATTATATTCACTAAAGCAAAGGATTTTGAATATTGATGTGCATATTTCCAGGTCTCGTGTGGCCTATGAGCCTACACTTTCAACAAACCCATTTGTTGTAAAACTACTGCTATGTGGTATTTTTAATTTTTAGTCTCAATTGCACCTCTTTCTCTTTCTCTCTCTCACTCTCTCTCCTTCTCTTATTGCTGAGACAAAACACTTGACACCCACAAGTTGGGAAGGAAAGGTTTATTTATGAGGTTTCAGTCCATACTCAGCTGGCTTCAGGGCAGGGTAGCAGGGCCCACACTTCAAGGCAGCAGCCAGAGCAAAAGCCCACAGGTCACTCCCCCGACCCCTAGGACGGTTGTAGCACCCAAAAAATCTCCTTGCCCTCCTATGCACAGGAGGAGGCTATTTACAAAGTAAGGATCCTAGCTCCATACTGAGTCTCTTAGCTAAACTTCTAACCTTTTCAAGTTAACACAATGTATCAGCACTCGTTACCTGACATCTTTATCTCAGTTTCTTTACACATGCTTAAATTTCTCCAATGTTACAAAGGTTCTTCTTTTTTCCTCTTTGACATCAAGGTTCCCACTCCTTCCACAAGCACTCTACATTTCCTTTCCTCATTATTGTCTCACATTAATTATTCCCTATATTAGAATCTGTCCTCATCTCTGACAACTCCACTGAAACTGCCCTTTCTGAATTAGTAACTCTTACTAAGAAAATTGAAGTCTGTTTTTTTAAGCTTTCCATTTAAACTCCATCTCTAGAAAATGTCTTTCTTTATAAATAATTTTCTTCAGTACTTTTCTACTTGAGACATTAATAATTCTTTTCATTTCATTAAAATCCTAGTGACTACTTTAGAGAAAGTTTACTTAATAGATAAATTTCAAATTAATATCTAAAAATCATTTAAATATTCAGCAGGTATTAAACTGAACTGTTTCTTCCTATCTAAAATAATGCCCTGATTTGTTCATTTGCTGTTTCGTGGTTAAATACAATTTCTCCCTATTCCTATAGAAATACCCACAGGAGTAAAACCTCAATTTAATTTTTAACACCTTAAAAACTAAGCATTGATCTTAAATAATCTAAATCCCATCTGACTCATCTGTTTAGATTGCCCACATTTTAATTCAGAGCATCAATATCTTTTTATGATTCGTTAAAAAATTTTAAACTTCTAACAAAATTCCCAATCTGTAGTCTTGCTTCTCCTGAATCCATGTAGCTTTTGCCATGGTAGTAATATTTTCAAAACAAAATTCTCACATACTCATGTCCTTTGTGTGTTGCCGTTTGGTCAAATAACCAGTTGTTACTTCTGATCTCCCCAACATCCACTTAGATACTGTGTAGAAAAGTATAGCATTTGGCTCACTTTTATTTTAACACTTAGAAGAATCCTGTGTCATAGATGTCACCACAAAGCCTCAAGTGCCCTCGCTGAGGCTGTTGGGCGCTGGCTGGATCACAGACCTGTGATATATACCATGGATTAGTCCACTAAGAGTGTAGCTTGCTGCGGTGCAGGGAAGACGAACCTAGTGGCAAGAGGTAGAAACACAGGGCATGACCTGGAAATCCATAGACCCCTCCTCCTCCGTCCTTCCCTCCTTCCTGTGCGGCTTGTCAAAACCGTGTTCTCCTCTGCCACGCCCCTCTGCTATGGAACCAGCTGAAGCTTCTAAAACTGTGAACAAAAACAAACCTCTCCTCCTTTAACTTGTGAGTGTTAGATATTTTGTCCCAACATGAGAAAGTAACTAAGTAATTATGGTACATTCACTGCGTGACACTACCTGTCCACGTGGTGCAGAAGCCTTTGGATCTGGTTTGTAGGCAACGTTTGGAAAGTTCCCGAGGTGCCCGCCGAAGCACCACCGTTAGAATGCTGAAAACCAAGCTGGATGGGAGATCCTGGTCAGAGGTCAGAAGACCCCTACGCTGATCAAAATGAGGCTCTTAATGGGCTGGGCTAGGGTTAGGAGTTTATGTATTGATTTAGAGAATTTAATTTAAATAGGAAAAACAATATATATTTATCTGGAAAGGAATTTTAATTCTCAGTATCTGCTTAGTATTTCCTTATCTTTCTCAAAGTTCAACTAAAAAATGTCTTTTAACTTTATTGCAAGTTTAAATAATTTATAGTCCATATTACTAATTTTAAAAGACAGTTGAAATTCCTGAATACCTAAATTCCTCTCTTATCATTAACACCACTGATGGTTTTTTGAAGTATGAACATAAAAAATTGCTTTCTTTTTTTTCTACCTCGCCTTCACCAAGCAGGCACTTACGCCGCTGAGCTAAGGCCCCAGCCCCCCAAAACTGCTTTCTGTATCTGATTATTGGTTAGAAACTGAATGAAGAAATTAACATGCTGAAAGCCAGGTGTGGTGCTCACACCTAGGATCCCAGCGCTTGGGAAGCTGCAGCAGGAGAAGCCCCGCAAGCCCAAGGCCCACCGGGGCTAAATGATGAGTGCGGGGTCTTGGCCTGACCACCCTGGACCAGTCAGATCGCTCGTGAGCTCAGGAATGGCCTCAACTATGGAGCAAGGCCCACTGTCAAAACACAAAAGGTTAAATATTGAAGAAGTAAAAAATTTAGCATATCAACCTTAGAACAATTATAAATGCCATAAACATTTTTAAAAGAAGCTTTTCCATATTGATTGTATGGGACATTCAGGACTTCTTTTTTGAATCTCAAATAATGCTTTCACAATATTTTAGATATTCAAAGCCCTAACATACCTCACAGCTGCGACTACCATTCCTATTTTTATATTGATTTATTTACTAATTTTATTAAGATGAAAAGCAGATTATTTATCCAATTACATTAAAATAAAAGAAATTAACTTACAGATTTGTTTTGAAAATATTATATTCTTTAGGGCTGCGGTAGCCAATTAAAACTCTAGTTTATTTCTTAAAACCATAAAGCAAAATAATACTTTCACAATTGAATAATACATACAAAAGCAGGTATTTTACCTATTGACAGCCCTTTTAAATGAAATGAAGACCTACATTATAAATAAAAGTTGTTCCATATTACACAGAGTGCTTCGAGAAGGCTTTTCGGTGTCCTTGTAGGCTGATTTCAGCTCAGTCTTCATCTCAGCAATACACATTTCACTCATTTACCCTTGTATATTCGTCAGGCAGTTGTGTTTTTACCCACGACTGACTTGATCCTTCGGGAATGAGCCTGCTGGAGTACGACATGCACGATACCATGTAATTTAAAAATCTAATATATTCCTATACAAAATGTAGCTCCAATATTTCTAGCTCAGGACACACTATTGTTTACAAATGAAAAAAAGTAAACTACTCTGACATTAGGTTCTGAAACCATATGCTAGGTAAAAGTCATTTATCTCTTCTGAAAGTAATTTCTGACCTGATAGACTGATTGAATAAAGATTTAACAGTGAATTTTCAATGAACAAATGTAGGACAGAATCGTTCAATCAGATTTTTGCACTTGTATTTTACTCTTTCTGTAATGTTCTAGGCTAACTTCGCTCTCCAAGTGTTTGTTTATACTTTTCTGTACCTAAGATATTTACCTTTCTTCTCTCTTTCATGTAGATACATCTACTTTTTCAAGCCTCCAATGAAGACTCTTGTTGGAGTCTTCATTGCCACATCTGTGAACAAATAAGCTGACTTTCTGAGCCTCTTGAACTAGGTTTTCTTTATATGCAGCTAATTAATTAATACATTTTTAAACATTATAACAGAAAGTTTGATTTAGATTTCTGCTATTTACCAATGAATTGTCATACCTTAAAAAATAATGTTACAGTAAGAAATGACTATCAATTATTTTAAAACAAAGATGTTATATTTAAAATAAGTTTGTATCCAACTATGTGCTGTATTTATGATTATTTTATATCTATGTGCTCTCCAGGATTAATCAACTTGTAAATTCCTGGAAAGCAGAGGTGGGGACATCTGAGTGCAATTTCAGTCTTTCTTTCAGACCCTGCCCCCTGACAATTTCATCTCTCTAAAGCAGTTTTTCTTTCTTACTATATAATGCGAATTAAATGTCACATTTATTTGGAAAATTCTGATTATATTTGGAAAATATAATCTGAGAATTAGTCAGTGAATCGTTTTACTTACCTACTTACTTTGGAGCAATCCATAGATTCCAAGACTGGGAACAGTGCAGAGAAATGCATCAAGAAATACTTAGATTGTTAGCCCTTCATTGACAGAAATTAGAATCATTAATTTGTGTCAAATTAGATCATAGAAAATAAGAAGTTCAGTAGAGCAATTATGTTTTATTAACTTGATTTTAAAAAAGTAAAAATGAATTGGTAGGAAATGTAAGGAATTGTTTAGTTGAAAACATTTTCACTAACTGATCATAAATAAGAGCAAAAAGCATTAGTGGTTCTAATATCAAGAGTAAAGTATTTTTCTAATTGTAGAGAATGTAATTAAATGAGAATAAGCATTAGAAATGGCTGCAGTAAGGCATGATCTAATTATTATGAGTAAGCAAATGATGAAATTTCTCTTGCTCCTCAAATAATACTTTCTTAATAAAGCTTTTGTTGCTGAGACACAAAACCTGACACTAGCAGCTTAAGGAGAGGAGAGTTACTTTCACTCACATTTCAGACGAAAGTCCATTGGCTGGACAACAGGACAGTCTGGTGGCAGTGGGGCAGACAGAGACAACAGAGGAGCGGGAAAGGGAGATTGCGACCTTCCTGACCACACCCACCATGCCTACCTCTTCTGATTGGATCCCACCTTCTCACACAAGTATTGCGCCCATAATCTGCTAACCTTCCAGAGCCCCACCTGTGACCTCGAGGCTGCCAGCCATCTAGATACAAATCATAACGACGCCTTTACAAGTCTGTAAAAATCTTTCCTTTCTGTCCCAGAACTGTTACATTTAAAAGTCACCAATTTTAGACCAAAATACATTTTGTAAATCTAATATGGCAAAAACAAAACAAAACAAAACAAACAAAAATGTACGTTAAGAGAGATACAATTCCCAAGTGCACAACCTGAAGACAAGTTCACAATTTGTTTCTTAATACTGTCCCACATCTCTTAAAAGAGACAAGCTTTTTTAAAAAAAAAGTTTGCTTACTGCCAGAAAAGTAATAATTTGTTAACAAAATACATAAACAAGTCAAATAACAAGAATATGAGTGTTTTTATGCTGTGCTAAGGGTAAAATAATTCCTTGAGATATTTCCTGCCTCCTATGCTCAGCAGATTCCCTGTGAAACATTCTCAGTTCTTCATACATCCTCGTTTAATCAATATAGTTTACTTCTGTCTCAAAAACACGTTTGATTTAATCAGTAGAAGTAAAATTAATTTGTCCAGCACTCAGGGTTTAGCAGTTAGCATGGGATATAAAATTATTTGAACTATGGTCTCAGTTTCAATATTTGCACTTTTACTCTTTCCAGAATGTTTCTCAAATTTTATTATCATAACTAGCAAATAAAATTTCCATTACTACAGTTCCTATTTTAGATGCCTGTCAATAACCTAGTTCTTCTGGAACTTTCAACTTCCCCCCAAAATACTCCTTATCAAGTGTCAGACCAAGATCCACAGCCCTGCCGGTGCAAATAACCCTTGAGGCAACCATGTCTGCCGCTAAAACCCCTGTTGCTTTTGGGCTACATTTCTAATTCTGTTACCAGAGACACCAACTTTATTTCAGTTGGAATTCCTAACATTGCCTGTTAGACTGAACATGCCACTATCTCTTTTTATATAAACAGTAAACTGGCCAGATCTTTCCAAAATTTACTTGCTTGTGCCAGGCCTTATTGGATTATCTCATTTTGACTCTTGTCTCTCCACACAACATTCTCATTCCTACAATGCCTTTTTTGTGTGCATAAAAATGTATCAAAGTGATGATAAAATGAATAATGATTAGTATACCTAAACTTTCAGCAGGTTATTAATATGGTTTGTAAGATATTTGGTTTGTAAGACCAAATGGTTTGTAAGATATTTACCTAGCCAAGAAAGAAAATCAAGCTCTTTTCTTCCAATAGAAGATGAGTTTTCACTATGGGCAGCCAAAACATGCAATTAGACTATTAGACTGACCACACTATGAGTAAGAACAGAACAAGCAAAGGGAAACACATCTAGGGAAACATGTTTATTTTGCAGGGACCTGAATATAGTAGTGTACTTGTTTTAGAAACACTTAAATATGCTGTCACATTGTAAGGAAAAATTATGGCTGCAGATGTAATTAGGTTTGCCAAACTGATAATCTTAAGATAAGCAGAGTTTACTGGATTACTTAAATTGGCATAATGCAATCACAATTAGTCTTTAAATATGAAACCTGTTAGGATCACAGTAAGGGTGACATGAGAGTCAACTTTTCACTGCTAATTTTGAAAATTGAAGAACAGGCCATGTTCAAAGAAATGGAAGTAATCTCTAAAAACTGGAAAAGTCAAGGATATTATTTTTTCCATAAATATTTCAGAAAGAATGTAGATAGGCAGACATCTATGGTTTTTCTACTGACACCCACATAAGAATTCTGGCCTCCAGAACTGTAAGACAAGAAATTCATTTTAAGCATTAAATTCCTACTACAACAGAGAAGTAAGAAACTATCAGTAACAATACAACATTTTGACAAATGTCCTCAAGGATTTATAAAGCTAGAGAAATGTGTGATTTTTTTTCCTTATAAAGCATCAAGTTTAGGTAGAAATATTTATCTTCATTGAAATACATTGAATTTTTTGGATTATAATAAAATTCTGAAAAGAAAAAGAATCATCGCTAAATCTTAGGTTATCTCCATCAAATCATTTGCAATTAGTGATCATCCTCAAAAAGGATTCTACATAGGATTTTTAATTTTTCCATTTCTTTTAGTTTAAAATCAATTTAACTCATGACCTATTCCATACATAGTATGTCCAATTAATGAGTTCGAATATGTGTTCAAAACCTGACACAGATTCTAATCTGACTTAACTATTGTCATGAGGAAGTTCATAATTTAGAGGAAATCAATCTTCAATGGATAATGCAGTTATGTTTGAACATTTACATTTCTTTTCTCAGTACAAAAAACTTTATGTAAAGAAAATGGTTTCTTTTCCTGTCTTTTAAGTATTCAGATTTCTTTTATAACACATAGGGCTACCTAGAGTTATGTTTTTAAAATACTTACATTATTTAAGTAACGTGGGCAAATCAGATGGAGAAAAGAAATGTAAATCTCTTCTGCAAAGCTCTGTATTCTGCTCACTTTGTACCCTTCTACTGATGTTCTGAAATGACAACATTTTTATATTAACACAATCTAGTGGAGTTCTTATCAAATCTCATCTTGAAAAATTTATGAATTGGCTGTTGTATGTGAGATACTAGACATTAAGAAAATAAATATCAGAATTAAACAAATGAAACACAGAAGAGGTTCATTAGAAAGACAAAACAATATTCATGAATTCTTATCCAAACTAAATGAAATAGAGATAACCTAAATCAATATAATTGAGATAAAGAAAGAGAAGGTGTAGCAGAAACCAGTGTAACTCAGAGGACCTTCAAGAGTGATTTTAAAAACCCTTATTCTAGTAAATAATTTGGAGAATTTAAAATATATAAGTAAACTTCTAGACAATATGAACTAATTTAAACTAATATAAAATAACAAACCTAAACAAATAAATACACAGCAGAAATTGAGATAAAGCAATAATAAAGCATATTCTAACAAAATAAAACTCAGGACTAGATGCATTCACTACTGAAGTTCACCAGACCATATAGTAAAATGAACACCAATGCTTCTTAAAGTTATCCCATTAAATAGAAACAAAAGGAATGCTGGTAACTTTGTTTTATGATGCAAACACTTAACTGATAGCAAAATTAGATAAGAACATAACAACAAGATATAAGACAGAGCAATACACTTGATGAAAGTAGATACAAATTTCCTTAATAAAATGCTTGCAAATGAAATTCAATAATCTATCAAAATATTCAGACAGTATGATTAAGTTGGTTTTGTTTCAGGTATCATAGGGACACCTGCAGCTATAGTTTAGATCTAAAATACTCTCTCAAAGTCTCAAATGTTCAGAGGTGCCTTCGCAGGGAAATTTGAAGACAGGAGTGCTATACTCTTCATGGATTACTCCAGTGATGAGGTTATAGCACATGATCTGTCAGGACGTGAGGCCTATTGTGAAGGGACACATCAATGAAGGCAAGACCTACAAGGGTGTTCCCATTTTCTCTTTTGACCATTGTCTATCTTTTTTATTTATCTGTCTGTCTCTTTCTCCCTCTTTCTCTCTCTCAGTCTCTTTCTGTCTCTGTCTCTGTATTTTTCTATGTCTATTTGTCTGTCTCTTACAAAAGAATAAACCAACTGAAAAAAATGGGTAAAACAAAACCTTTCCTATTTTAAGTTATGAGCATCAGGTATTTTGTCCCAGAAATCGGAAATTGATTAGTACAGTATATGCCTATGTTTACTGTGGCACAACACACAAACACCATGACAAGATTCACAATCACTATGAATAAAGAAAGCCTTAGTTGCCATCAACAGATGAATGGATATAGAAATTCTCCTATATATGGCATATATACATATGTTGAATATATATATATGATTCACCCATAAAGCTGAATGAAATTCTTATTGAAGAAAATGGATAGAATTGGAGATTATCATGTAAAGTGAGATAATCCAAATGCAGAAACATTAGTATTGTATTTTTTCCACATATATAAAATCTTAAAAATAAAACAAACATGTTGATACCTTTATTTGACAAGAGGAATGAAGTAAGAGCCAAGATTAAAAGGTAGGTTCCTAGAGGAAATAAATATGACTAAAATATATTTACTTGCATGCATAAAATATTTTTAAAAATAAAATATAAGCAATTCAATGTCAATCACACATTCTGGAGTTATAAAAAATCAATTCACCAAAATTCAACATATGCTAACCAATAGCATTCAACAGTAATAGAACAGATCAAACAGAAGAAAGATCTAGTGAGCTTGAAGACTCTTTGAAAATGCGCAATTCAAAGAGAAAGAAAAGATACTTAATAAAACTTAGATCTTTGTAACACTATAAAACATGAAAATACTGGGGTTATTAAGTTTCAAGAAAGACCTGAGAATACTAAAGTGATATATTTAAAGAATTAATGTTATGGTTTGTGTCTGAGTGTCCCCTCAAGCCTCATGCAGTCATAGAGGCAGCTGTGTCTAGCTTTGTGATTGGTTCTTTGTCTACATTGGGATTGGCCATCTGAGTGCTGCACCCACCCAGGGGTGGAGCCAAATACAATCTAAGGGAGGAAAGTAGGTGTGTGTTTCCCTTTTTCAGCTCTTTTGCTCTTGTTGTTTGTAGCTGCCATGAATAGCTACCCCTCTGCCATGCTACCCTGCCTTGAATACAGCTGAGTATGGACTGAGACATCCAAAAACAGTAAGATAAATGAACCTTTCCTTGCTGTATTTTGGATGTCAGGTATTTTGTATCAACAATGAGAAAAAGATAACCAATTAATAAGAGAAATTTCCTAAACCTAGAAGATACAGATATTCAGGTACTATAAGCTAAAGATCATCAGTTAAAATTAAATACATCAAGTCTACTCCAAAGCATTTTATAATCAAGATTCCACAGGAAAAAGATAGAAGATTAACAAAGGTGAAGGAGAAAAAAACAAATAACCAAATAACCCATAGACACAAATTTCTGACAGGATCCTTCTCAGAAGTAGAGACAAGGAGAGAAAGATTTTCACAGAATTGAAGTAATATAACTGTCACATAGAGTACTATACATAGAAAAATCACCATGTAGGTATGAAGGAGGTATAAAATTTGTCATGAAACAAAAACTGAAAAATATCCACTAGACCAAAACAAACAAAGGTGGAAAAAAACTTCATTTTCTGTAAAATAAATGATACAGGAATTTCTTTAAACTAAAAGAGACATTATTAAGAGGAAAACATAGGATGATAAAAATCTTAACTGGTAAAAATATGTAGACAAATTTAGTCTTCTCACATTGTAAGTGCTGAAAGTGCTCATTTAATTGTTGCTATGACTGTTAAACCATAACAATAAAAATACAAGTTACTGGATTCAAATGTTAAAGGACAAAATACAGAAGGATGCAAACAGAATATCAAAGGCTCAAAATGTGAGGAAGACTAGAATCCATCTAGAGAGTTTTCTTATTCTGTTATTTTTATATTTTTGTTAATTTGCTGTTTGTTGTATGATCATGCAGTGATTGTTGTTTTTCAAAATAGCTTGTTTGAAACAAAAGATTTTTTTGTAAGTCTCATGTTATCACCAAAGTAAAAAATCTATATCAGATAAGCCAAGTAATATGCAAAAAGTTAAAGCACTCCAACTCACTTTATTTTTAAGGTCACCCAGATAGAAAAAGAAAAATAATGAAATAAGATGTTTCTTGCAAATGAAAACCAAAATAAAGTAAAAATACAAATACTAATTTCTAATAAGATCAGTTTTAAATCAAAATTGGTAAAGAAAAAATACAAAGAAGATTAGTGTATATGATATAAAGTCAATTAAACAAGGTAAACATATATTCAAAATATATATTAACACCCTATTTCAGTAACAAAATATATAAATCAAATATTAATGGGCTTAAAAAGAATAATAGACATTAAATCAATAATAATTGGGATTACATTTTTATCAATAAAAGTATCAAGCAAACTGAAATTCAAACAAGAAAAATTAGAGTTATATTGCATTCAAGACAAAGTAAACTGAACAGACACACACAGCATATCTATCCAACTGATCTGGAATGCAAAGGTTTCTTTTTTCATCAACACATAGAACTTTCTCCAGTGTAGATAGTAGGATAAGGCAACAGTATTAATATGTTAACTTATTTTTATATATTTTTGTATCAAGCTTACTTTTATTTTTTAGGTCATATAATTCATACTATTTTTGTATGGTTTTTATGAAAAATTCTATTGGTATATTTTAGATAAACATAGTGATCACATTCCATGGGAAATTTGAACTTGTACCCAAAATATACATATTGCATAATTGTTTCCTATTTTTAATTTAATTATCTTTGTTTTCTTTTTCTTTCTTCTTTTTTCTTCTCTCCCTCTGTGCTTCCCTTCCCATTTGAACATTTTCTTCACATTTCCCAACATCTAATATATATTTGGTCTTTATTTACATTTTTGGTTTCTCATATCAGGGAAGTATTGCAATATTTAAACATGTGTATCTGATTTATTTCACTTAAGAGTATGGTTGCAGGTTACATTCATTTACCTATAGAGGCCTCAAGTTTATCCTTTGAAACAGAGTAGTACTTCATTTTATAAAAATACATCTTCTTTATTCATTCATCTTTTAATGGGCATTTGGGTTGATTCCAAGTTTTAGCTATTACAAACTGTGCAACTATAAATATGGGTGTGCATATATCATTCTGGTATGTTACTTTTAATTTTTTCAGAAAGATACCAAAAACAGTAATAGTTGGCTCAAATGGAAACTTTAGTTTTTTCATGCATATCCACACTGATTTCCACAGTCATTGCATTAGTCCACATTTCCATCGACTTTTTCCCCACAGTCTAACCAGCATTTGTTTTTGGCTGCTGTTTTGATGATACGCAGTTCTTTCTGGACTGAAATGAAATCTCAGTGGTGTTTTAACTTGCACTTCTTAAATGACCAGTGATATTGAATTTTTTTCCAGCTATTTATTTGTCATCTCTAGTTTTTCATCTGAGAAGTGTCTATTTCAGATGCCTGTCTTTGGATTAAGTCTTTAAATTTCAGGGATGTGACTTTTTTCTAGTTCTTTATATATTCTTGATGTTAACTCTTTGTTTAAAGAATAGCTGTCAACATTTTTTTCCCACTTTACAGATTGCCTTTTCACTGTGGTTTTTTTGCATGCAAAAGCTCTTTAATATGATGACATACCATGTGTTGCTTCTTTATATTATTTTCTGTCGGATCAGGATTTTGGTCATAAAGTTTTCATTTATACTTATATTTTTCTATTGTTGTTCATAGAATTATAGTTTTCCTTATCTCTGTCTAGAAGATCATTCAGACCATTTTGGAAAGCTGGTTTGCTGGTCAGGAATTTCTTCAGGTATTCTTTGTCATGAAAATATTTTATTTTATTCATCAGTTTTGGAAGATAGCTTTGCAGGACATTAATCTGGGTAGGAGGATGTTTTCTTTTAGACCTTGAAATAATTCACTACAAGCTGTCCTTAATTTATGGTTTTGCACTGAGAAATCTGCTGCAGCCATTGCTTTATATGTGATTTTAATAGCTTTTATTATTCTGTTCTTATTCTAAATTTCTGAAATCACAATTATTATATTTCTGAAATCATAATTATTATATGCTTTGGTGTATTTTTTTTTGATCATGGATAATTAGAATTGTATATGCCTTTCTTATCTGCATGTCACAGTCTTTCTCCATGCTTGGTAAATTTTCTGCTATTACTTCTGTGAACAGGTTTTTTAAAATTTTGTTTGCACAGTCTCTTGCTTTGTTGTCAGTATTATGTTGTTCTTCTTTGCATTATTTCCAAATGTTAGATTGGTTTTTCATGATTTTTTCCTATTTTTAAGAAATTTTTCTTTCATGATTGATAAATTCAATTCTGTCTTCTACATCTGGTTTTATAATATCCTCATATTTGTTCACTCTCCTACATATAATTTCAATAGAACTTTTAATATTTTGGACATCTGTTTGAATTTGTTTCAATGGATGCCATTTCTTTCTTATGTTGGGCGTTTATGGTTTTCATCATTTCTTAAGCTTCTCAAGTGTTTTATAATATTCACTAGAAAAGTTCTTCATTATGATCATCATTCTCTTTTTTTTTTTTTTACCTGAGATACACTCTAGTGTCTCTAGCCAAGTCCTTCATTATGATCCTCAACTCATTTTTCCCTCTTATTTTTATGTGGTTTCATTCCTTTGTTTTGTTACTTCCTCCTTTACAGTTTCAGAGATTTTAGGTGGATGGCTTTTGTCCAGCCTCATTGTTCACTGGACTTCTCATGGGTGGGCCAGAGCTGTAGCATTCCATCTTGCTTCTGTATATTGTCTTTTTTTTTTTAAAGTATTTTCTGTATTGATGCTCTAAATTGCTTACGGTAAGTATATTTATGACTAGTATTGAGGCCTCCCTAAGAAATGACTATTCTTCATAGTTGTCTTCTAGGTGTAGATGACTGTTGGCCGTTACATCTGTCCCATAATCCTACCTCCCTAATTTACAAAGGATGGGAACTTGCTCTTTGGCTCAGCATCCAGTCATTTGGTACTAGACAGTGGTAATGATTATGACCCCAGCCAATCGGTTTTGTTATACAAACAAGACAAACTGATCACAACAGGCCTGACACCCTGGCTAAAGTTACACAAATAGAATAACATCGTTATCAAGCACAACTTAGAAGCTGACAAACTGTGCTAACTCTTCATTTGATAACATTAATAATAGAAACAAAATCTATAGTTGTTCATCCAAAAATTTAGTACAAGTCATGAACTTTTTCTGCAGTGAAGTTCCCCATTATACAGAGATTTTATCCTTGTGAGTGGTCCAAGAGGGATGGGGGGTAATTGAGAAATAAATCAAGAAAAAGATATTATAAACAAGGTTAAAGAACAGAAAGGTCACCCAAGCTTTGCGAAATGAGACGATGATAGGAGAGCAAAATTATGGAAAAAATAAAAGAAGAGCAAAGTGAATTGGAGTATTAGAGACAGTGTTCACTCATATAAAAGAATAAAAATTAAAAAGACAGATGATGAAAGAGAAAAAAATGACAAACCAAAGCAAACAACAAAAATATAAACCTATAGAATAAAAAAAAGAAAAAAGACAAAATTTCTCTGACCGCCAGCGTGCAGCTGTCCTCTGGTGCTCACAGGTTTGTGGTAATGTCTAAGTCAGAGTGAAATCTGTGCTGCAAAACTCTCCTCTTTGACTTGCAGGCTGATGTCGGCCTCTGGCTGTTGGGGTTGGGGCCTGAGTCTTCAGCCAGTAACTCGCTGGCTGCCCCTCCGTCTCCTCAGCCTGCATGTCTCTCACCCAGTTTCTGTGAGCCCTGAGACAAGCATCCCAAGGCTGTTCTGAGTTCTGCATTCAGTGGACTCCTCCTGGCCCTGGCACAGCCTCTTGAGTTCCCCTGGACAGGTGAATGTCTGTCCTCTCTTGTGCCTCCAGGAGTGGTCAGGAGTGTGCCACTACAGCACACAGCAATCCTCGCTCTGCTTGTCTGGTGTTTCTCACTGGAGTGCTCTAACTTGCTCATTCTTGATGTGACCCAGTCGCAATGAGCTTGGCACCTAAGTTCGATATTGATGATTTCCAACCGAGTCAGAGGTTGCTTTTTGTCCTCTCACAGTCTAAGGGCAAACTGTCAGACGTTTGGAGAGGAGCAGCTTTCTGCTCACTGGCCCCTGTGTCTGCCAGGAAAATAAGTGGACAAGCTGGAACGTCCTCTGTTTGGAGGAGGGTGTCTTAGTTACTTTTTTCATTGCTGACAATACCCAGCACCCACAAGCTAAAGGGGGAAAGGTTTATTTAGCTCACAGACTGTGGAGGTTTCAGTCTATACTCAGCTGGCTCCACAGTAAAGTAACATGACAGAGGACAGTCTCAGAAAACAAACAGCTCATGGCAGGCAGTGAAGGATCTTAACAGTTCTTTGCTGCCTATTTTTTACTCTATCTACGCTAATGGGATTGGGATAGTTCCAAACCAATCAGTGGACTGATTTAATAATCACATCCCCTTATTTGTAGCATTGGACTGTGAATCAATCACACACTCTAGTCCAGCCACCTCTGATGAAGCCCTACCTGTGAGTGTATGAGACTTTGTGGAAACCTCTGGACACAAGCCATAACATGGAATAGAAGAAGCAAGCAGCTGTATACTCAAAGTCTATCTTGTGTGGCTTGAATCTGCCATGGTGCTGGGGTCCCATCAGATTTCTAAGAACTTCCTGGAGTGATGGTTCCTGTTCTGTGCACCGGCAGCCCTGGGTTCACCTTGTTACAAACTGTGTGCTTAGGTTTGTTTCAACCACAAGTCTCTCAGTATACACTGACTTTGGCATCCCAATGAATGACCCTCAGCTTGGTTGTAACTAACTTTTCTCTGAGTTAGAGATCAATGAAAAAATTTTAGAAACTGTACAAATAAATGAAAATCAGTTACTTGTGTATCATCATTCAAGTAAGAAACCAAGAGAGGAATGTGAAAATTTTAAAACAGATGAAAATGGAAACAGCATACCAAAACCTATAGGATACTGCAGATTTAGTACTAAGAGAAAAAATTCTGGTAGTGAGCTCTCACATCAAAAAAAAAAAATACAATAAAAACATATAATACTGTTGAAACAAATTGAAAATGATGAAAAAAGGAAAAGTCATCCATTTTTACAACAATCAGTAATATTAAAATGGAATGGAAAGAACGATATTGTTAAAATGTCTATAGTACCCTGAGAGAATTGCAGAATCAAGTTTTTCTCTATCAAAACACCAATGATATTTTTGACAGAACTAGAAAAACATAATTCTAAAATTTTTAAAGGAACGATGCAATAAACACATCCAAAATAAAACTCAGAGTAGTCAAAGCCATCTTGAATAAACAATGCAAATCAGGAGATATTATTCTACATGAATAAAAATATATTTTTAAGTTATAGTGAGCAACATCATAGAATAGGTATAAAAGTGGACACATAGTTCAGTGATCCTGAACAAAAGAGTAGACTAATTTTTCTGTAGGGAAGTTACTTTAAACGAATATCCTAAAAAATATGCTAAGAAATACTCCAAGTGACATTGGAGATACTCAGAGAAAAGTCAATTAAAAACACAGGTAATCATAAGCAAGGTAGGGTCATACATCATGAAGCTAAAATCAATCTAAAAGGATAATATTTTCAATAGTATTGGAAAAATTTGATGTAAACACAACAAAGTGTGAAACTAACACCCTAACTTCCAAAAGCTAAAGATCACTTTAAAAGGATTAAAAAGTTAAATGTTGGACCTTATAAAATAAAACTCCTAGAAAAATGTATGAAAGAAATAATAATATTAACTATACAAAGATATTTTTGAATAAAAATCAAAAAGCATAGTAAATAAAAACAAAAGTAAACATTTGAGAATATATCAAGCTAAAACATTTATTCACAGTCAAGAAAATACTGAGTACAGAAACAACCAACAGAATGGAACAAACCATTTTCTATTATAAATTTTATAAAACTGATTGATATGTAAAATATGTAAGGAATATGAAAAATTAATAGGAAAAATAAAATAAACTGTTTTAAAATTAGTAATAAATCTAAATAGACATTTTTCTTTTTTTAAATTTCATTTAAAGAGAAAAAAACAAAACGGAAAAAAGGGTAGAAATAATAAAGAATTTCATTAAAAAACAATAAGAAATCACTACTTGATAAATTACATATTGCCTTCTTAGAAATAGTTGTTCATGTTACAAAATTAAGGCATACAAAGTAAACAAACAGTGAGGCTGCAAACGATCCAACAAAAACTTGGTAATACGGTTATCAACCCCACACACTTAAACATACATGCTGTTATATCCTTTAGCGCATTTTCTTTGCCTCCTTTTGCTTTTTAAGTACATTATCTGTTTAGTTATATCATGTTTCACCTTGCTAAGTACCTTATTGATCAGTTGTGTTGTTGTTATTTCCTTTTTAATCACCTTTGTATAATTCTGTTGTTTTGTTTTTGAGTTTTTCCTCATCCATGTCACATGGATCAGCTTTGATGGAGTTGGGAGCTTTTGGAGGTATTTTGTTACCTTGTTTTCTCATGTTCTATTGTTTTATTTTTATTTAATTTTCATTAACTTGGAGGTAGTAATATACAACAAAACAAGATGCAATAAAGCCAATTGAGACAGTATAGTGAAATTGGCACAGAACATCACAGCAGGTCACCAGGACAACAATAATAGGCACCACTGTATATCTCATTATCTTCACAATAGTTGTTCTTCTATTAGGTACAGCAAAATCAAAAGAGATACACAATATTATAGAACACATCAAAACAGAATATTGAATAGAGCAACACCGTTAAGCAGGACAAAGCAAAACGGTGATAAAAATATCTGCCTTCAGAGATAGTAGAAGGAAACTCCCCCGACTTGCTGTACCAAATATGGTCACCTCCCAAGAGATACCCAGATCCCTGGATCCCAATTGTTAGTGGGGGGGTTGGAGTGGGGGGCATGTATGGTATGTTTGATTCTAAGCCTGCGCTCTGGTAGGCAGCAGGCTGGTTACTGGTTGGCTCACTGTCTTAAGTTCCAACATGGCGTGGATCTCAGGAAACGCTGTTGATCCTTGTTTCCCCGCCCTGGGGTGGCCACGGCTTAAATAGACATTTTTCAAAAGAAGATAGGAAATGGTCAAGAAGCACAACAAATTCAACACTAGTAATCACTGGAGAAATGCCAGTAAATCAAAACCACAATATTTTATTACCACATCACAAGAACAGGGTTTTTCAAAAAAGACTGAAGACAACTAGTGCTGTAGATAATGTACAGGAGAGGAGATCCTTGAACACTATCGATGAGGAGGTAAATTGACACAGACAATTTGGTTTAGGATAGTCTCCTAAACATTAAGATGTAAAACTACTGCATGATCCATATGCAAGAATCCTGTGTACATACAAAAGGGAAATAAAACCATTCATGGAAGGAGACATTTGTGCTTCTGTATTCATTGTTGCACTATCCACAATACCAAGAAATGAAAAAAAGATATCAATACGCTGGTAAGTAGATAAAGAAACCATGGTACACATATGCCAAAAGAAACATTATTCAGTCAGAATAAAGAATTAAATTTGTCAATTTGTGACAAACAGAAATGGGAATCATATGATATAAAATAAAGCAGCCAGAGAGAGACAAGTAACACATGATGCCACTTATATATTGAATCCAAAAAAGTTGAAGTTAGAGAATTTGAAGGCAGAATGCTAGATACAAGAGGCCCTGGACTCTGGCGAGGGTTACGGTGAAAAGTTAATTAATATGTATTCACTTGTCCTTCCATCAGAATAAGAAACTCTGGAAATCTTAGGCATAAGATGGTGGCTATGGGACTGTACACTTCACAAAGCTAAATGAAAATTTTTTAAAGGTTCTCACCAGAAAAAATGAGATAAATATATTATACTTTATTTAAACCTTAAGCATTATATATATACATGTTTACATGGTACCCTATTACTATTATACATATGTATTTACATGGCAGCCTATTAATATATAGTTTTTATATTTTATATTTTATGTATCAGGTAAAAACGTTAACATTTAAAAATACTATTTTGTGAAAAAAAATTTTTTAAAAGACCATTTTCTTAGGCCATTAGCATTTTGTAGAATTATGTTTTAAATTTGTCAGGCTTTACAAGCACAACTTCTTAGAAAAATTCTGTCAGACTTATTTTTACCATACAGTATTTTTTGTGAGTGCCACGTGGAAAACCTCCTTTGAAGTATTATTTCACTTGAATCAGGGGAGGTGATGCATACTCACAGACTGCTCACTTGGAGGGTGAGGAAGGAAGGGGTGTGTAAAACCAAGAGTTTCAGACCATGCTTAGCAACTTGAAAAATGCAATTTCATGCTGATTTCACTGGAAAAGATGTGCACTCATTTACCTTTGCCCTTCCTGGCATTTGAAAGGTAATACTGGCATTCATTTATATGCCTTTTAAGCAACTTTTTAAACTTATTTTCTTAATGCCATAGGCAGGCATAGACTAATTTATTCCACATGATGGTGTTTATAGCCTACAGAAACAAAATGTGAGCTGTGTATTTGATACAGTTTTCAGAAACCTTAAAAGAATTAATGGTAAAAATGATTTGTCTCATCATGTTTACACAGGACCTAATAAATGTGTCAGTCAAAGTTGTTCCTTATGGATGTTTCAAGAAAAATGGACTCAGTGCATTACCTCAGAGGGGAAGGATTTGATATTAATTTCTTTATTGCAGCAGTACTCTAACAAATAACAGAATCTGGAGGTGATAACACAAATTCCTCACGAATTAAGTTTTTATAAACAAAGACACTCTAGTTTTATAGACATAATTTTTAAGATTCATTGTACTTAGGGTAAATTCCACTAATTCTAGTGTGCATCACAGTTGTCACTGCTGAGGAAATCATTTAGTATTGTTTTGCACTCTGGGAGGATATTTAAACCTAGAGGAGATTCCCTAGCTCCAAAAATTACAGAAGCAATAAAATGTACACACAAGACCAAGAATTTTGACCTGTGCGTCTAATATTTCTTGGTTACATGCTTTCACTTTGAGTACTTTCATTGACATTCCTATGGTGTTTAGCAACTTTTTACTCCATAGGACAAAATACCTGGCACTCAATGAGGCAAAGGCTTATTTAGCTCATAGCTTGTGGGAATTTCAAAGGCACAGTAGCATGGTGGAGGGGCAACAGTTCACGATGGTGGAAGATACTAAAAGCAACTAGAGCGAAGAGGGGAAGACAAGCCACTTTTCCTCCTGTGTACAGTCTGCAGGTAGCCTGACCTGGTGTTGATGTAGCACTCACACATCCAATCCCAGCAGCAGACAATGAACCAATTACAAATGCTAGATTCAGACTCCTCTGAAAAGCCCGCCCCCTAAGATAGCATGAGGCTTTGGGTGACATCCAGACAGGAACCATAACATGGTAATTCTGGGAACCTCAGGAAAAAATATTTTATTTCTCAGGGAGTTAGTTATCCAGGGAGTTTGAAATGATTTTGAAAGTAATTAGCAGACTTTATGAATTATGGGAGTTTAGTTTGATTTTCATAATGCTATCTAGTTAGATATTATAGTACCATGAAAAGAGAATTTCATTACCTTTATATAAAAGTAGAAGAGATCTATCTGGCTCAGCATTGACTCTCCTGTGACGGGACCACATTTGAATTTAATGGTGAGTGGTAGTGGGCCCTAGGGTTGCCATTGTGAGTTTTGATGTGAGGAAGCCTGCAGATCAAGATAAAAAGAAAAAGAAACCAAAGAGAAGATGATACTGTAATAATAGAACCAATATATCCCTGCTCAGTCTGGCAACATTTTGATCTTTTGCTTATTAAAATAGTTGTCTATTACTGTGCAAATGTGTCTTATTGTGTAACAATCTCAGTAACATTTTCTATTCTTTATATTTTATATCCTTGTTCTATTTTCCATAATGTTGTTATGCATTCATTATGCTGTCTTTCAAAATGTTAAAGTATTTTATGTACATGAATACATAAATTCTTAAAATTCATGTTCAAGTCCTTTCTCAAATCATGTTTTTTTGTGAGAAACCTTTTCAAATGCATGCAAATAAAATGAATCTCTCCTTTTTCATAATGCTTTTACATAAGGATTTTACTTTCTTAAGTCACTAGCCTTCTTCAGGTGTGTTCATGCTTTAGGCCACTCTTGCGTTCTCACTTTGTAGAAGATGAAATTTTCACAGTGGGTGAGGTGGGCTAACTAATGGTCAACTTGTCAAACCCAGCTGAGATGAATCAGCATGGGTGTGGGAGGTCCACCTGCGCATTGCCGCCTCCAAGCACAAAAGCAGAGCTAGGGTGAAGGTGGTGTGCTGCTTTTTGTCTGGAGAAGCTTGTCATACTGGTTTTCCTGACAGGACTTCAACTGTTCTCCTCACTGGAAGAGCTCCGTCCTTGTTGCTGAGAATGGCTGAGGTTCTCTTAAGGGGAGCTCTGCTCCTGACCGCGAGCACCGTGGCTGCAGTGCAGATCCCTCATTCTGCTGCACAGATCCTTCATCGCACTTGTGCAGACTTTCCAGTCCACCGCTGACTTTTGGGCCTTCCCAGTGCAGAGCCTCGATACAGACTGGCATGAGACATTGTTGTGGGCTCATGGACTCCAGGTGGACTCATGGAGGACATTGCCATGGGCTCTATGTCTTCAGGTGAGTTTGTGCAGGACATTTGGGGTCCAGGCTGTCAATTGGATTCTTTGGGTCTCTAGTGTGGGAACAGAGCTCCTGCTCTCTATGCATTTTTTGATGAATATTATAAACTTTCCTATAAATTATGTGTCCTGTATTAAATCTATTTCCTTGCAAACTCCTGACTACAACTGTGGGGTATAGTTTAAATGATTTAAAAAATTTTATAATTTGATTTAGAAATTTAGAGACACTATACATTAAAATTTAGCTAGTATATTAACTTTTTTTAAACTACTAAAGACAAAAATTATCCTGCAGTGTAGCTTCATTAACTACAACATAAATTCTAGAAATTTCTTAATTGTTTTTTCCAATAAACCATCTCAAACTCCTTTATTTGATCTTTAATGTCTGCCTCTCACTTCTTTGCACGCTCCTATATACTCTTTTACAATCACACACATAGTCAGAAATGTAAATATTCCCTTTATTTTGCTTTTGTCTTTGTGTTTCATTTTTATTCACATATCCATATATTCCATGACTTAGTGCTTTGTTCAGTCCTTCATGTAGACAAGTGACAGCAAAATTACATTGGTAGAGAAATACAACTTTCTGGAATCACAACCCTCCTTACTACAGTAAACTACATTGAAGTTTAATGATAAAGTTTTAAATTTTTATAAAATCCAACTTTTCAGACATTTTATGAATCTTGTTTGTTGTATCCTAAGCAAAAATCTTTATTGAACTCTACATCACGAATATTTTCTTCTATGTTTTCTTCCAAAAGTTTAACCGTTGTCAGTCTCCCAATTTGGGCTGTGATTTTCATAAAGTTAGCTTTTCACTTATGGTGCTATAAAGGACGGGGTATATAGTCATTCGAAAAACGTTTGTTAAATAATCATTTGCTGTTAAATTCATATATTTATTGTTTTTGCCAAAATACCTCTTATATAACTGAAGTAACACAACTCTATTATCTCACATTTCTGTGAACAAATAACTTCCCTGAGCTAAAATTAAAGTACAGTACCTATAGGGTTGCGTTGCTTCTGAGACTTTAGGAGAGAATAGCCTTGCTTCTTCAGGTTGTTGGCTTAATTGCAGTTGTAGAACTTTATTACATCACGTGTTGTTGAAGGAAGAGTTGATTCAAAAAAGTGGTCTGTGGTGCTCATGGTACACTGGAGCTTGCTGTCTATTGGCATCTCATCTCTGATACCCACACGCATATACACGTTCCCTCAGATTCTTTCGTTGTGTCTGAAGCAGATTCAGGCTCCAGCCACAGTTCTAGGGAGGCAAGGAGGTACACGCTGATGTCACCCAGGGATATCACCCCTACAGACTCACAGGGTGTGTGAGCTACAGGAATCGGACTGTCTTGATCTATGTTTCAAAAGATGCCTCATACAGGCTCAAAGCCCATTCAGCAAATCTCCAGGCAAATCTGAGGTAGAAAGTTTGCACTGGCATGACACCCCGTAAACCCTCTGGGCTGGTGCCTCAGCAGAGACTGCACACCTTTGGCTCTCTCGGAATGAGATCACACTGCAACACCACAGACCGTTAAAGCTACCAATGTTCATCACTGGCATAGGAAACACTTAGACATGTAATTCCAGCATGCAATCATTTGTACTTGGACCGAACCAGAAATTCATAGTTGTGGGACTGCTGGGAGCCTTAGGAATGAAATCATTAATTCAGATTTCTTAGAACACTGGTGTTACATTTATATCTAGATGTCCCCTTCAAGCCTTATACAACCATAGAGAGGCCCTCAATATGGCTGCCTGGATTGTAGGGGAATTGCAGCTGGTTAGTGTTAGGAGCAGGAGTTGGTTAGAAGAAACAGGTCGCTGTGGGTTTGCACCTAAATGATCTGTCTCTTTCCCTGCCCCTCCTGTGACTATTCTCTGCTTCCCCACGGCCACACCATGAGAACTCTCTTCAGCTCTGCCGTGTGCTGTGCTGTCCTGCTTGGAGCCTGATGACTACGGACTGAATCAGCTAAAATAAACTTCTTTTTCTTCTTTTGTTATAGGTGTCAGGTAACTGTCCAAATGATGAGAAAGGTGACTAATACACTGGGACATAGAATCAAAGCCTTTATGTTAAATGTGGCTTGTACTTTGTGTTTTGGGATTTTCGGGATCTGCCTCCCCTTTGATATGTCCCATTGTTCCCTTTCATGTCAAGAGATCTGTCATATGCTTGTATCACCATTGTACTTTGAATACACACGCACAAATTTATGAGGACCAAAAATAAAATGAATGTTTAGATTTAAATTAATTACAATAAAAGCATTCTAATCAATCCCCTCAAAATATCCCATCACTTCAAATACATCCTATTGGTCTTGAAATTTGTGACAATTCTGTGTCTTTATAAGGTGTGATAAAAAAATGTTCTGAATTCTGCTTTTAATATCATTCAGTGGAAAAGCAGGTTTTAAAAATACTAATGTGTCTTGATCCAAGTTATTCACCAGATCTGACACAGTACAGCTTTTTACTCTATCCCAAATTTTGTGGTCAAAATGGCCATGAAAACTATGCATTTTGAATTGATTCAAGATATTGAGTCGTCCATGCCAGTGCAACTAAAACACTCTGAGTCTCACTGCTGGAGAGGTGATAGCAATGATTTCTTAGACTTAGGTTTTCAGCTGATCCTTGAACAAGTTAAGACATTTGATGCTGTTAGTATGAAATGGTTATTTATTGTTTATCAGATTGAAACATAACTATGAAGGGGCAGGGAAATAATGGTTTGAATTGAGTGTGTTTTCTTCTCTACTTGATATGTTGAAATTTAAAAAACCAATAGTGCTTTTAAGGTGCATTCAAGTCACAGTATCTTAATTGCTCTATCTTGGATTATTCTCAGTACAAAGAATATTATGAGCACTGCTTTGGTCTTTTCCCCTCTTTGTTCTCCTTTGCCTTTGTGAAGATGTAGTGCTCACCCCTTTGTTCCTTTTCCCAATATAAGGTACCATCTTGAAATGAAAGAACAACTCACTCAGGACCTACCTCTTAGCAGTGCTTCTATTCCTCCAGAACTGTGAGAAAATAATATTTTGTTCTGTGTAAAGTGTGCATTACTCTACACTAAGAGGAGCTTTTTTAATTTGTCTCTTCTCAACTTCAATAAATATGTGCAGATCTAGAATGAACTACTTAAAGTGCACTCATATAACTCTACTTAGAAGGGAGACAGCACTCCATCAAGTAATCACTGAAGAGAATATACCCTATTAGCAAATTTGTCAAATTTATTCTTTTATGGAGGAGTGTGTGGAGGACTAAGAGATTGTAATAAAATTACAAGCCATGGGACAAAGTTTTAATCTATAGGTGAAACTACTAAAAAAGAACCCTATCATCTATAATTATGACTGCAGTAAAAGTACCTAAAAGTCACTGTGGAATTTTAGGAGGTAATCTAGAAAGAGAAGGGGCCTAGGACTGATCTGTGCTGAACAGGTAAAACCAGAAAAAAATTTAGTATTGTGCAATACAGAAAATTGAGGAAACTAAAACCAATCTCCCCATAATGCCTACATGCCAGCTATTCAAGAAACAGTAATTAATAAAGAGAATCCACTTGAACTACAATTTTCAAGGGATAAAATCAATATAAAAATTATATATGTTTCATACAAAATTCAGAGATATCTGTAGTCATTATCTATAAATTAATATTGTATAAACCAGAAATGGAATTAAAATATTTAAAACTAATTTAAATTTTCCCCTCAAACAGATCATTTATAGAGTAGAAGACAACATAAAGAAATTCTTTAAACTCCATTTTAAAAAGACATTCAGGACATTCAGGTATAAAATAATACTGTGAAGCATGTGAGACTTCCCGCCTCTGACCTACTAGGGTTGGAAATCAGGGCTTCAGTGTAGACCAACCTTGTTTATAATGTTTAATATTAAATCAGTACAGCAGTACAGTACTAAGGTTTTGTAACCTTAGTAAATACAGTTTATCAAATGAGAAAGTAACCACATCTATCAGCATGAAAGTAAAAACTTACACCATTAAGTCAATTCAATTACAAAAGAAGTAAGAAATAAATGCATAATTTTAATAGAGAAAATCAGATATTATTTCCCACATTCATGAAATTAAGAACCACATAAATCTGGCACATAATTAAGTATATAATCAGGTCTTACAGATTTTAATATTAGCTTTAATTTAAAGAAGTGGTTACAAAAATTTGACTCCAAAAATGATGCTTCCCTCATTCATTCTGAAGACAAAGTTAGTTGTGGTAATTGAATAGAGATTCGGAGTAGACCCTGGTTTGCAGACAATCCAAGAGCACAAGTACATTCAGATATTTTGAAAGGAAAGTCTTTAACAGAATGTTGCTATTTTACCTTTTATGAAGCAACAACTAATATTCTTTTTGAGAAATCTTAATCAATTCTGAAGTTAATCTAAACAAATGTAGAGAAAAGTTATCCATCTATATTTAGTTAATAGCAATGCATCTAAATACTGATGATTGACAATTTATATAAATCGATCCAAATAGGTCACTACTTTTGAATCAGATTTCTAGTACAGTATTATTTACTCTCTAAAGAAAGATATTGAAGAGTGATCAAAATATGATAATTTAAAACATTTATAAAACCTTGTCCTTCTAAATTATACGTGAATATATTATATATTTAATGTGTAAATATATAACAGTGCACAGCGACATATCATGTACTGTTTATATAATGTAACATAGCATACATATTTTAGATCCACCCACTTACTATATAAAAGATAATGTATATTATGTACATGTAAGATATTAAATACACAACACATTTTATATATTTCTATTAAATAAATGTATAGATACACACTTGTTGAGGTTTGAGCCCTAAAGACTGCACACAGGATGTCCTGCCAGTGATCTACAGGCACCCCTCAGTAATCCAGATGGACTTTTAATGCGAGAGAATTTTGTCTCATCTTTCCAATAGCTGGGATTATAGGTATGCCAACTTGACTGACTAAAAAAGTGTATTAAAAGTAGGGTACATTAAGAGGTGAAAACATTTATTTTAAAACACCATTTCTAACCATGTGTTTGGATTTGCATAAGCTTTAGCCTTGTCATCCATAGGATGTTGTGTAAGTTTTAGTTTCTACAAATCAAGGTTTTTACTCACATGCATGATCTCAAATATGCATATTAAAAATATGTAGAGAAAATAATGAAACACTACATTTCTTAATTCTTATGCAGATGATAGATGTGGGTAGAATAAAGAAAATTATACTTAAACTGATTAATAAAATCTGAATATTTTATTATGTTGTACCAAATTTTAAATTAACATCTGCAAGAGTATTTCTTTTCTATTTTTCTGTTTCGTATAGGTTAATATTGGATTTTTAGATTGCTTCACCTAGAAAATAACATAAAATGTTTCTTTGGAAATTAGTGCATAGAACAGAATTAATGTGCACATAAAGTACCCTGGTATAGTTTTCATTCCTATTCTATTGGGCACAAAAGACCATTGAAGGGCCTGGTACACAGCTCAATGGCACAGCACCTGCCTGGCAAGCACAAGGTCGTGAGTTTCATTCCCATTTAAAAAAACAAAAAACAAAAAATAAAAACAAATGACCATTACATTCAATAACAGAAATAACAGATCATCAGAGATTATCAATTAAGAGAAAATCCACATGAAGCAATTAGCATTCAAACGAGATTTAGTATTCAAAATATTTACTTAGAAGAGGATTTAAAAATGAATGGATTAGTATTATTTTACCATTTCAATAAGTGTCAAAGCTTCAAGGGAATTGGTTTTCAATTCAGAGGACTCTACTTTCATCAGCTATTGATTTGCAATACAGCTTGTACTTTTTGCAAAATGCTGCAACTAAAGCATCATAAAAGTAGTACTCCTAAAAGATACAGCCTTTCAACTAAATCTTGAGGAGATAATCTATATTAGCTAATTAAGTACATTAATCACAGTAGCTTTTTAAAGGGAAATATGAATCTAAATTTGGAGTATGTACCAGAAAAATCATAGCATGAACCTTATGTGTTAATCTGCGTAATAAATCTTCCTGACCACAGATTCAGTGATGTACAAACAACCTACACTTCCATGTAAAAGCAGAACCTGGGAAAATTCTAATGAGGAAAGACAACATGTGAGAAGATAAACACCACAAGTTTTCCAAATCTATAATTTTTCAAGTCATCCAAAGCATATCATGTAAAGAGAGAGTCATAGAATTTCGATTCCACATCTGTTAACCAATGTTTTGGGCTAAAATCACAAATATAATCATAATTTGAATGTGGTTATCACTGTTGTCATATCCTAGTTGGTGTGTCCTCTTGACTCCTTGAGAGTTCACCTTCTTCCTGGAGTGCCTTTAGAGTCTCTTACCCTAAAAGTGTCTGATCATCCTCGCAAATGTGTCTTGCGCTGTTCATCAGCAGATCAGGCCAATGCCCCTCTGCTGTTTTTGTGTTAGGACAGAGTTTTTGTAAGATGTCATACACTCAGGTGTCATTGTTCATCTTCACAGTCTATTAAGAATCCTGGGGATGAAATCTTTGATTTGTCACCAAAATAGTGCACAACTTCAAATCATTTCTTAAAATTTCCTTTTTAGGGCTGGGGATTTAGCTCAGCAGTTCAAGATCTTACCTGGTAAATGTGAGGTCATGAGTTCGATTCCCGGTACCAAAGAAACAAAAATTTCCTTTACATTAATTTGCACTCCATCACTAGCATAAAGTATCTATCACAGTTATATTATAAAAAGAAAGTACTTATTTTACATCAAAGTTCTAGAAGGTCCACTGTGCGACAAAGTCACTCCATTGTTTTGGGGCTTTGATGAGGGTAAAACATCACAATGACAGCACATGGTAGAGTAAACCTTTGAGTCCATGACCCAGGATTCAGAGAAAAATGCAACTGACCAGAACACAGGGCACTCTTCAAGGACGCATACAAAATAACCTTAACACTTTCAGCAGGCTCCATCTCATAATGACTTATCTCCTCCAGATATAGCCTGCCTGTGGATGGAAATTTTGCAAATTTTGCACATGGACTTTTAGGAGGAATCCAAGCAATAGCATTCTGCCCCTAACCTACAAGTGCTCACGATTATCTCACAATGGGAAATGCATTTGTTCTGTTCCAGGCTCTCATTTGCCTAATCATTTCTCACAAATCCAAGTATGGTATCCTCAGAGACTCAAGAAAAGTTCACATCTGAGTCTCTGTAAAATAATAATAATAAAAAACACAGATAACATCCCTTTAGGAACAAATGATGGGTGGGAAAGTCAGAGGCAAGACATTTCTAATTCAAAAGGAAGAAATAGGAAATTGGAATAGGACAGATTAATCCATCATCCAGCTGAGATTTATCAGGTTAATATTAAATCTTAAACTCTTGAGTCCAGTGTCCAGAACACACTCTGGTACAATGCAGGCACCGTAGGGATTGAATGGTGCACCTCTGGATTTCTAATTGCAACACACATAACCACAGGCTCGGGCAGATTTTTCTGTACTGTCTAAAACTTTCCTTGGAAGACAGCGCACACTGCTGATAACAGTATCTTCTTGGGTTTCCTCCACGGCTTCCCCTCGTAGCTTCAGTGTGTGTTGCCCCACTAAAGATAATTGCAGAAACTGTGCCCTCTGGCACACTGCCTGTCCTCCATACTGTTCCTTGGGCTCTCAGTGTAAGCCTTCGTGAACCTGTAACTCTTGACTTCAGCACGCCTGCAAACTCAACATCATACGGAAAATTCCAAGGTCTGCATCAGTCCTAACGTCCTTGGCTTTCTTGCTCCAAGGCTGTATTGGCCCCCACGAGCTTTGCTATGTAATCACTGAGAAATAGATCCTGAGATGCCTTTGGAAACATAGGGCAATTTTTTGCTCCTTTCTGGAATGATTTTTTCCTGGTAATTATTCTAAACAAATTTGCATTTTTGTATCTTTGATCCTATGATGGGTTTTCTTGCAGATTTCTGAGATACTTTTGATGCATCTTTGTAATTACCCTGATACAAAGCACTTTTGAGTCCTTCTCCTTACTACCTATGTGATCCTATTTCTTGGACACATTTTGCACACAGTTGTGTAATTTTCTCTTTGCTGTTGATTCCCACTGCAGATTTATCTAAAAGTAGGACTAAATACATGCTGCAGTCTGAATAAGTGCTTTATTCCCATTAAACCACCTGTGTCAAGTAAACTGGCATTTCAACTTTAAAAACGACCTCTTACAAAGTATCAAGACATGAATAAAAGGAATCAAATTTTTTTTGGTATAGTGTTAAAAGGATGACCTCTTTCCCACTTTCCAACTGAATTCTTACACAGTATTTATCTGAAAATTTCTTAGTATAGTATTTAGTCTCCATTTGTTTTATCAGCGTCTTGCCTTTGAGTCCTCACAAGAACAGCCAATTAATTTCTGATTGCAGCATTGAAGGCTTTTCCTGATCTGCTCAAAACACTTCTAACTCCTCCTATAAACCAGTTTCAAAGGCTCCACCTCATTATTAGTTAAAATTACAGTGATAATTCAAATTTTTTATTGATCTTTCTGTCATTGTAAAGTAGCTGACATAATTAACTTACAAAAAGAACAGTTTTATTTTGATTCATGGTTCCAGAAGACCCAGCATAAAATTGAGAGGTTTCTAGTCCTTGATTAGTTTTGGTCTCTGGTGAGTTCACCACATTCTTATAAGATTATATCATAAACCAGAAGACAAAGGACAAACTGGAGTTGTCACAATCTCCTCAGGGAGGTTCTTCTCAGGGCTTAAAGATTTCCCAGTACTCTTTACCTTCAAAAGGTCCATAATACTTCCCAGTAATTCCCCTCTGGGAAACAAACTTTTATTGTACAAACTTTCAGGAACATTCCTTCAAGTGACAGCACTTTGTAACCCCTCACCTTTACTATGAAATTGCTGGTTTCTCTCAGTATCTGTGTGACTGGGTTGAGTATGATGGAACTGGACGGCATTCACTAGTAAATACCCATAGTTCACTGGATGAGTCACTTGGCTTAGAACTGCCTGCTGTTCAGAGGAGACTAATGGTTCAAAAAAGTAGTGTGATGCTTGTGCACATCACTGAGAAAAAGAATGGACGTCACCAGTAGTAGAGCCTCTGACTACTCCAACTAAGCTACCTGGCTGTGTCTTAAAGTTATCCCTCTGTTTCAAATTTTAACCACCGGTAAAACAGTGGTGAGAAATCTGGCTTAGCAGACCACTAATTCACGCGAGCTCTTCAATCTTGAAGAGCTGAAAGACGTCACAGCTAGTTATTGAAGTAAAGTGAGTTTGCCCCTTTTTTGTTTGCTCCATATTCCCTTACCTTTCCACCTTGTGCCTTCTGCACAAGGAATGACACACCAAGGAATGACACACCAGAAATGCCCCTATGTGATACCAGTATCACGATTGTATGCTCCCTCATCTTTAGAACAATAGCCAAACAAATTTTGTTTCTTTATAAACCACGTAGTGTTGGTATTCTACTATAGCAGCACACAGGGACTGTGACACCTCTTTTTTTCCTTACCTTCATTACTCCCTTCTCTTGTTTTGTTGCCTTAGTATTTTTAAAACTTTGTTATTGCTCTAGGCCTTTAGAATTTGCTGTAGCACCATTGCAACTAATTCCCTTCACAATTTTCTCCTTCAAGTTTCCCATGCTTATGTCATCAATCTTGTCCCCTCTGAAGCAGTTCCGAAAGTCCTCTTTTGTGTCTTTATAACGTATATTCAAAATAAGGTAAATGCCACTTCCAGGTTCCATCCAACAGAAAGGCAGACTTACAAAGATGTTATAGTGCACCCTAGTCCACCTTAGGCACTGGATTTGTGCTATGTGACTTCAGATACTCAGCAAAGTCAAAATTATTGTTAAAGGTCAATGTGTTGAGTAGGCTGGAGACAGCCACAGCAGTGCCGCCAAATACGTTGACAAGAGAGTTCTTCCAGAGCTGCTTCGAAACCAGGCAAGAGCAGTGCTCACTTCGGCAGTACATGCACTGAAAAGGGCCAGGACAGTGGGATGGAGGGTTTGAAGCGAAGGGGAATCCTCAGGGGACTAATGGCAATCCTGTCATCAGTCTCTGGAAATTTTATTGAGTCCCCATCATCCTTAGAGCCAGAAGCTGTGATGAGAGCACAACTAAGCCCAGGTCAAAGTTCTATGTACTAAGAAAGTGAAGTAAAATTGCTCAGTCCTTAAAGAAAAGCCCTGCTTTCACTGCTGTAAGAGGTGGCCTTTTGCTCTGGTAATAGTATTGTTAAAATTAAATATGAGCCATATTTTAATTCCACCAACGAGCTATCCATAAATCATTTAACCTGGTACTAAAACTCAGAATGTCTTTGAAGCATCTGAGAATATTCAGCTGTAGTTTTGATCACTCTTTTCTTACAGTTTAAATTTGTATCCTAAACTATTAACTTTACTTAGAAAAATATCTCTGGTTAAGCACCAAAAAGGACAAATTTATAAGTTGTCTGTAATATGAAGGATGATATAAGGTACTTTCTTCCAGCACAATTTTGTTTATTTACCATACATCACTTATATCTAAACTAATGAATTATCTGTAGAGAAGAAAAAGCCTGTTTTTGCATTTGCAGAGCATAGACTCCTTCAACGTTGAATCTCTGTGTCTAGCTCTGTCATGGGATGATTTGTTTTCATAACAAAATTCAGGTTTTTGTGACCTTGTTAAATGCCAATAGAAAAGTCATTCAGAACCCATCAAGCGGTTAATCTAACACTTCTGTTAGGAAAGATTGCATGAGGAGTGTTCTATACACATTGAACTTCGTGAACCACTAGCATTATGGTTTTGCTTCTCCTCCTATCACTTCTATTAACCTGATTTGGGCTATCTTCCTTCCACAAAACCCTTTGATAAAAGTTCAGGGCTATAAATAAGTAAAACTGCTGTACTACAGTTCTGAAAAGTGCAATTTCAAATGCACTGTTATTGCAAATATTTGAATAGTTTTTAAAATGTAGACATTTCTAAGCCCATTAGTATAAAAAATGTTTCCTGCTCATTTTGGTAATGATTTTATACTCATGATAGAATTTTGTTAGAATTGGAAGGAGACTGGAAAATTATTTTATCTTTTCCATTTCATATAATCACTCTATATTATCTTCCCTCTGCATATCATATTTAAATTTGCCTAAATCTGATTTTACTATGGTCACTGTGTCATCAGTTAAGTATCTCAAGATCATTAAATGGAAATAGATTCTATCCTCATTTGAATTTTTTAGAACTGAGTAGAGAAAATATAACTGGATCTCTTCAGTAGCAAACATCACCATTATTCCATTATGAATGGTTATTTTTACAGAGCTCATTTAAAAAATGTAAGATGCCTTTATTTGACATCTCATGAAATAGCTTTTTAGAAATTCAAGCTTATGATTAAAATTCTTATGTGACTACAGGTAGCTTTGTTCATAAATCTGCATAACACAATATGAATGTATTTATGTACATATGTACAAAGACATGAATATAATATTTAAATATGCATATACTTATGTATACATATAAATATTTATGTATCATATAAATATGTGCATCAACCTGACACATTTTATTATAGAATATAGAGGCAGTCCTAGGTCTCATTATACAATCAGGAAAAAAAATACAGAAAACTGAGAATAGTGGTCTAAACACAGGGATATATAGTACTCAATATTCTCATATACATTTCCACAGTCTTTGCTTCACTTATTTATAAGATATGTTTAACAGGCTTTGTATTATTAAGGAAAACATCAGTGAAATGGTACCTTAGATATAAAAGTTTAGTGGACAATAAAATTTCAATGCAAATTTTTCTAAAGCAAATCTATAATAGCTTATGATCTATGTTGTAACTAAATATATTAAAAATACTCAGTTAAAAAAGTAGTGCCAAGGGCAAGGGATTTGGCTCAGTGGCATAAGCACCTGTCCAGCGAGTGTGAGGGCATGAATCTGATCCCTGGCACCAAAAAACAAAACAAAGGAAACAAAACAAAAATAGGGTCAAATATTACATATGTCCCCTAAAATTCATAATGTGATGTTAATTTTCAAAATTGTTATTTTAAAATCTCGACAGGTTTTCATCTATAGAAAATATAGGCAATGAGCTAAAGCTGCTACATTTATTGTAGCACCACCCACAGCAGCCAGAATACACAATGAAGTTAAGTGTTCTTCGCGTGATTAGAGCTCAGTGTAATGCTGCGGAGCCGTGGCAAGGGTGAAATCTTCTAATTTGTAACATTAGCGATGGAACGGGAAGACGTTCAGGTAATTAATAAAATGCGCACAGAAAGACAAGCGCTGTTATCTCACTCATGTAGAATCTAAATACAAGGGAAGAGGGCTGGACAGAGATTGGCCAATCAATAAAATGTTACAGTTAGATGGGAGAAAAGTTCCCAGAGATTTTAAATGCATTCCTCAAAAAGAAATGACAGAAGCGTCAGGCAGAAGATAGATTAATTTTCCTGATTTATTACACAATACATACAAGAAAAAAATTCACTTTATTACTATGTGCAATTAGTACATTTTCAGTGTTATTCCAAATGAGTTCTGATTTTCCTCCACTAACATGTAAGCTGACATAATTGTTGATGTGACCGAATAGCTATCATGAGTTTAAGTAATTTGGGACCTTTAATATGTTAATAATGATGTTTTGAAATTTAAAAATGTATCACTCTCCATCCTGTTTCCTACTAGAAAATTTTTTGAGATATATTTATGCTACACTTCGTCACCCTCGGTTTCTTACTACGCAACAAAATCCCACGCGGTATGTCTGAGGGTAGATCACATACAGAGGGTGAGGGTGTATTTTACCATAGTTAACACTTTCTAATTCATGAGAAACCTAGGCTTTTTAATAATTATTTCACACATATATCTGATTTATTTTTGTTTACCTTATCATTTTTTCTATTTTAAAAAAAGAAAGTCACGTGGTGAAACGATTGAAAGAATAAAGTCAAAAGGAGTTGGACGAAAGCGGACTGACGTTTCATTAGAGTAGAAGGAAAATTATAAAACTCGCTATGAAACTTTGGGGACCCTGGTATATACACGACACTGTGCATACTTAGGTCAGCAAACAGTAATGAACATTCGAATATTTTTCTGCACTCAAAGTATACGTACTTAAAATGGATGGAATTGAGCTTAATGTCTCTTTACTAACCTTAGAAACTTGACTACGAAAAAATAAAGCAAATATTTTATGAATAAAAAGGAATATGAATTACAAATCACCGATTTCCTACAATAGCATACACAGAGTGGAATAAGAGTTTTAGATTTTACTGAAACACTGACAAATATTTTAGGAATGATGTTTTGAATCAGAAGATATTGTGGCCCAGCTTTTACTTTTTAGCATTTACTAGAAACTCTTTGAACTATGGCTGCTTCAGTAATTTATCCATAACAACAGAGCTGGGAAGAATACCACTTAAGACAGCGTTCTATTCTAATGCTTGAGATTCCTAAACAAGCTAAAATAGATTTAGTGGTAATGGACCTACGGCACCCATTTTACTGTTTTTTGGCCTGTAATACCTTCATTTCTCTGTTCTGATCAGTTTTATACTATGTTGCTTTGTGTGAATTCTCTGTGTGTGAAGATATAGACAACTATTTAGAAGAAAACAAGAGACATTATGGTAGCTACTGTGAATCTCCTGTTGTCTTGCTTTGAAATCTGTGTTCCTTACATTGTTTTGCTTCTGATCTGCTTTGTTCTGTTTTGTTGCATTTAGTATTACCCTTTTTTTAAAAAAGACGTTAATCATGAGTCTTTTTTTTAAACTAAAACCTCACTACTCAGGTTTAATTGCAATGTGGGCCTTTGCAATAAATCAGTGGTTTGGGGTTGCATGTGGGCGCTCGGTCTCTAAAACGTTCGCCATCACTGGGATAGGCTAGTACTTCTTTTAAGCTCTAAACATTGTTATATTCTGCTTCTTGAAGTACAGAACCCTTCATATAATTTTCAGTTTTATCTCATACAATTCATCCTAACCTGAACATTAATAATGTATAACTTTTAAATTTTACAATTATGTATTTTTAAGTTTTTTTAATCTGTATTTATACATTTTATAACACAGATATATAATTTGAAATCAGTACCAAATTTTTAATGATCATGTGAGGACATTACCCTTCCCATATCCTTAACTAGCTATCATTTTAGCATTGGAAATGATTGAACTTGTATTTTCTGGTTATATTGAAACATAATTAACACTACAGACTTTTATTACTTGTAGTGCTCCAAGCACACTGGAAATACTTCCTCCTCTCTGAGTGCGGTTTGGCAGCTATTTTTCATCCTGTCCCATTTCTCAGCTCTTTATCCTCCTGTGCATCTTATACACAAGACTCTAGTTTCTTCTCGACCACGGACAAGTGAGAAATGTGACGTTTCTATTTCTCCTCTGCCTTACTTTCTTTATTATGATGTCTTCTATATTTGTCTTTTTGATGTTACCATAATAAATGGAATTATATGACATAAAATTGTGATTTTGATTTGTGTGTATTTTTTGCTTGTGACACTGGGCGTTTTTTGATTTGTGACACTGGGCGTTCTTGTGATATTGACCATTTTATAAATGCTTTGGGGGCATTTATTTATTTACTCGTATTTCTGGAGCACTGGGAATTGAACCTAGGGTCTTCACATCTCTAGCTCTTTTTATTTTTATTTCATTTTGAGACAGGTTTCAATGAGTAAATAAATTACCTCATTTAGGCTCAAACGTGTGCTGTTTCTGCTGCCACCTCCCAGGGTTCTGAGACTACAAGCATGTGCAACTATGCTCAGTTTTTATATATTAAAATTATTTGTCAGTTTAAAAAAATTAGTATTTAGATTTTTAGCTGAGTCTTTTTTATGTTTTAGATAACAGTCCATTGGCAGGTGGATTATTTGCATGTATTTTGTATCAATTTTCATATTATCTTTTCCATCAGCTGGTAGTATACTTTCCTCTTCCAAACTGATTTGTATGGATATAATCTCATTTGTCTGGTTTTGCTTTTGTTACTTTTTAGGGAAGAGGTCTTAGCCCAAAGATCTTTACTTACATGACTATCCTCAGTGCTCTTCAGTGTTCTCGTTCAGCAGTTTCACATTGTCAGGTTTCATATTTAGCTCTTTGGTCCACTTGAGCTGTTTTTTGTATAAGGGAGAATGTCCTGGCTTCATTCTTCTGCATGTGTACATGCAGTTTTCTCTAATTCCAGCTGTTCAGAAAATTGTCTTATTCCAATGTATGCTAATGGCACCTATGGCAAAACTTAGTTGGCTATAAACATGGATTAATTTCTTGGAAATTACCTGCCGATTTGCTCATACTTCATTTTTATGATATTATTATGCTGCTCTGTAACCACAGCTATGCAGTATATTTTGAAGTAAGGTATTGTTATGTTTGTAGCTTCATTCATTTTACTTGAGATTCCTTTGGCTGTCTTGGGTCCCTTATGGTTCTAGGTAAATTTTAGGATTGTGTCTATTTCTATGAAGGATTCCATTTACATTTTGATGGGCATTGTACTGTGTATGTAGATAGATGTGCACGTGGACACATTAACAATGTTAGTTTTTCAAATCTATAACAAAAATGACATCTTTCCATCTGTATGTGTGTGAGTGGTTATGCTCAATTTTTTCATCATTTTTTAAACAATGTTTATTTTAAAAGTCCTGCTTTCTTGCATAACTTCTTTTTGCATACTTTATCTTTGCATCTATCATGAATGGAATTGCTCATTTTATTTTTTCAGCAAGTTTACTGATGTATAAAATTTTTCTGTATCAATTATGTCTCTTGATATGACATATTGTGTTTTGCATATGTTGGACTGTCATTGCATAACTTTGATGAATCCTACTTGATTAGATTATAAAATATTTCTGGTGTACTGTTGGACTTGGCTCATCAGAATTTTGTTGAGAATATCTGCATTTATGTTTATCAGAGATATTAGTATGTCATTTTTGAGGGGTTTTTTTTGTCTGTG
Organism: Dolichotis patagonum; assembly: GCA_004027295.1. NCBI lineage: Eukaryota > Metazoa > Chordata > Mammalia > Rodentia > Caviidae > Dolichotis > Dolichotis patagonum. The sequence goes on along the minus strand of PVJX010006018.1, from coordinate 30,571 downwards.
TGTTTATGTCTGTCTGTCTGTCTGTCTTTGTCTCAGAATCAGATAATGTTGGCTTTGTAAAATGAGGTTCATCATTCTTTCTTGTTCAATTTGATGGAATATTTTGAGAATTGATATTACTACTTGTTTAGAAAATTTATAGAATTGATCCATGAAACTATCAATTTCTAAGCTGTGTTAAGGAAAAAAATCTTGAAATTACTGATTTGTTATTGATATTCATTATTAATCAGTTTAGATAGAGTTGTTTCTTCTGAATATGTTCTAAGATTTATCCATATAGCTAGATTTTTGTAATTTGCTGGTATATAATTATTCATAATAGTTTCTTAGGAACTTTTGTATATCTGTGTATTAATTGTAATGTCTCAGTTTTCATTTTTAGTTTTACTTACTTAAATTTTCTTTCATTTCTCCTTAATCAGCTAATGAATTATTTTATCTTCACAATTTTTTTTATTTTGTTGAACTATATTTTTATTTCAATTTTGTTTATTTTTTCCTAATCTTTATTAGGAAATAAAGATTTATTAAAATCTTTATTTTAATATTTTATTTGGGCTGTTCTTGCTTTTCTAGGTCATTTAGTTTTTGCATTTAGTTGTTAATTTTAAATCTATTTTTCATTTAGGCATTCATTTCTTTAAACTTTCCTCTTAAGATTGTTTTCTTATAACCCAGAAGTCTATTATCCTTTTTATTGTTGTTGTTTGTCAATTTCTAGTTTTATTCCTTTGTAATCAGAGTTGATGTGTAGTATAATTTAAGTTTTTCAAATATATGTATTCTTTTAGTTTAACATATTTTCTACTCTATTAATATGAACAATCTATTTCACAGTTATTGGTTAAAATATTTTAGGTGTCTATTATGGTCATTTGATTTATAGTGCACATGAACTCCAAATTTTATTTTATAGATTTTCTCGCTGAGTTTTCTTTTCATTATTGAAAGTGGAGTGTTGAAGTCTCCAACTTTTACTCTTATACAGTATACTTATAACTTTGGATTCAATAATATTTGTTTGATATAGCTTATTAATCCATTATTTGGTACACATATGCTTATAATCATTATACATTTCTTGTGCTCATTTTTTTGTTTCAGTTTATGTGAAACAGATTTTTTTTTACTGAATTAATTTATATTCAGTCTATGGGAGACATTACTGTGAAATAAGTATCTGTGTAAAGAAGGTGCAGACATGTGATTTTATGCATCCAACAGTGTATATATTTTGTTTGGGAGTTTAATTCATTTATAATCACAATATTATTAATAGGTCATCTTGTTAACTTTTTTCTAGTTGTTTTGTGTATTTGTTGTTTCTTTCCACCTCTCTTTTTTTTTATTTTTAAGTGGGTAAAATTAAACACAATGAACCAGAGCAGAACAGGACATAAGAAAGCATAAATTTCAAAGCTAGACAACCAGAGACCTTCACTATCTGTCATATTGTCTCTTGTTTTCTTCTAAATGGTTGTCCATATCTTTGCATACGGGGAGTTCATACTAAATAACATAACCAATCTTTTCACAAGATGTGTAGTTCACTGGCTCCCATTTGCAAAGAGGAGAGGGGACACAGGACAGAGGACAGGATGACATGAGATGTCTGATTCTCAGCCTGCACACCGGCAGAATCACAGCCACCCCCCAGAGAGGGGAGGAGTTCCTTGTTCTCCTGGCACCCCAAGTCAACCACATGGTGCAGGTCCCGACCTGCCAGGGTCTCTCTCCTTCAGGCCACCAAAAGTCTGCCACACTCACAGCCACCCCCCCAGAGAAAGGAGGAGTTCCTTGTTCTCCCAGCACCCTAATGAACCACATGGTACAGGTCCCGAGGCACCAGGTTCTCTCCCCTGCAGGCCCCCCAAAGTCTGCTATACTCACCTGCTATTTCTTTCTGATGAATTGACCATTCCATTTCCAAAGTTCTGAAATGGCCAACAGACCACAGGAAGAATTCTCTTTAGGCTCCTGTTTGAAACCAGCAGCTACAATGATCTGCTGGCCTTGCTTCAAGGCCAGTCCACCTCTCTTTTTAATCTAACTTTCTGGTTTGTTGGTTTTTGTAATCAATGTATATTTTGATTATTTAGTTTTTGCCATTTGAATTGTTTGTTTTGCCTATGAGTTTTATTCTTTTAGTTTTCAAACAGTGGTATTTATTGTTCCTTCATTTCTAGATGGAGCGTCCTCTCCATTTAGTGTGTAAGGCTAGTGAAATGATGAACTTTGTGCATTTTTACTTGTCTAAAAAGGTGTTTTTTTAACCACTATTTATTTAATCTTTTTTCACCTTCAAAGTTTTCAGTGTCTATAAAATTCTAGAACGGCTAAGTTTTGGTGTCCTCTCATAACTTTGATTATATCTCTCCATTGTCTTCTGACCTCCAATGTTACTGCTGCATCTCTGCTACTCCTCACCTACAGGTGACTTGACATTTTTGCTGATGAGTCTGTTCCAATGGTAAATCAGAGACAACAGTTAGAATACACTGTGCCATGGAGAAGCACACTTGGTGCTTCTTGGATCTGTATATCCAATTTTTCCAAAAACTTTGGAGTTTTCAACTATTATTTTGTTGAATAGATTTGCAATAAATTTTATTTTGTCCTCTTTTTTTCTACAGGACCATGCATAATGTAAAATTTACTAACTTACTTTGGTCTCATTACTCTCAATGATTTCATTCATTCATTCATTTTTATTTGTATGTGTTATTTCAAAAGACTTGCCTTTTAGTACAGAAATTCTTCCTTTTGTTTGATCTACTCCATTTTCAATTGTATTTCTTTCCTTTATTAAATTCTTCAGCTTCAAGATTTCCATTTCAATCTTTTTGGTAATACATATATTTGTTGAAGTTTTTTTTTGTACTGCTTTCTTCATTTCATTGAAATGTCTGCCTGTATTTATAGATTTTCTCTCTGAGTGTTCTTTCCATTGTTGAAAGTGGAAACACATATCAATGTGTTTCCTTATTATCATTATTTTAATTCACTTATATCTTTTAAAATTTTCCTTTGTATTGAAGTCCAATTCTGGAGAATCACTATGTGCATATAGAGGTGTCATGATTCTTTGAATTTTTATGTCTTTTGTGTTGCTACATGGATAACTGCATGTACAGGGTAAGCAATTCTCTCTTCCTATTTTATGGAATAGACTTTGTAGTGATTTGTTTGACTACACCGTGGGGTGCTGGGAGAGTAAGTGCTTTGATGTTGCTCCTGAGTGGACAGAGAAGTATGGGCTCCATGTGACTTCTTCAGCTGTAATCATGACAACAGTATGTCTGCTGTTAATGGTCTGTGTTCCAGGTGTTTGTGGAGGTAGTAGCTGACCTCTGCAGTGGTGTGGGTCACTAGGAATCTTAGGGACCAAATTCTGCAAGAAATCAATGTTGATGATAGTGATGGCATCCAAAATACAGTAGCATGGGTGGCAGTATGGTATGCCCTTGGTCCCTTTAAAATTGAGCATCAGGACCAGCAGCGATTCTAGTGGCACCAGGTACAATGCTAGGGCTACAGGCTTTACAGCGACTGTATTTTCAAGTGCTGATAGTGGTGGAGGAGGCTGCAGTGCTCGGGGCATAACTCAGAAAAGCGAGTACTCAGACTTCACGGGCACCGGTGTCAGTAGCTATAGTGACAATCAAAATAATACAGGCACCGTGCTGAGAGATTTGTTCAAGCTCTGCACACATCAGATCTGATCTCTGCAGCAGCATCATGCTGCCACGAGCATGGCCTGTGAAGGGATGTATCATGGGTCCCTGCAGCCACGATGTCAGGGGTTTGAACTATGTAGGAGCTTATTCTTACATCTCATGGTATTAGTGGCAATAAGTCCTCCATGAGTGGCAGGTGTGGCACTGAGGAAGAGGCCAGGGAGAGTGGGGTGACTGCTGTTGAAAGCAGCAGAGTCGTGTTTCTTGGTGTGGATGTGTGCAGGAAGCAGTTGTGTCAATTCCTCTTAGTGTTTCGGCACAGTTTTCTGATATGAAGGTTGCTTTGGTCCTAGAGTCAAAATTAGAAGACTGGGTCTGGTTGTGTTTATGAGTTTGCTGCTTTTGGCTAAATGGAATGGATGTTTAGTGATGTGAGATATGGACTTGCAGTGCTTACTGAGCCTTAGGGCAGAATACAGTCCAGCATCTACCCAGTTCTTGAGATTGACCCTTAACATAGCGGACTGGGCTCCAGAAATTTGGAGAGGAATAAAATGCATAGTTATTTTTGGAGCCAGCCAATCAACTGGACCTCAAGTAACTCTCCATACTGGGTTAAAAGTCTATAGGGAAGGTGGAACTGTCCCACAGGAAGGTTTTCTGGTCCGTGCTGTTTTAAGGACAGCTAGGGTCATCTTAATTAGCCATTTCATTCAGTGGGAAAGATCTCTAACTGGTGAGTCGATGGGGAAGTTGCAGTGTGCAGTTTTCCTCTATATTGCTATCCTAAGTCTCCCTGTTGTACGTGGAAGTTTCCTGTCTCTGCCTAGCCGAACTCTAGATTTGTTCCTCTGTCATTGTCCTTAAATTGGAGTCATTTATGTGTTGGTCTGGTGTGTGTGTGTGTGGGGGGGGCAAATATTGGGATTGTCTTTCAAATCAACTTGGCTTGTCTTTATTTTCTTCTCCCATCTAATTTCACCCACCATTCATTTTATCTCAGAAAACATAATTAAATGACATTTTAAAAATATCTAAGACCCTGAAAATAACACTATCTTTCAATATTTAAATATATAAGTATATTATTATATATATTAATATTTGAATGTATAGAGGTGTATACATTCAAATATTAATTGAAATGTTTTAAAACTTAAAAATATGCCTTCCAGACCAAGAAAAACATGTTATTTGAAACAGTAAATCTACTGAAATTGTCAAGGGAGAGGGCAGACTGGGGGGTGCATGTGCATCTGTGTGTCTGTTTTTGGTACTAGTTCTCTGGATAATCTGATGATATAGCAATTAACCATATAGTAGTGTACAAATGATAAATGATAAAGTAGTATACAAATGATAAAAAAATGAATGAGTTTTCCTGTTCATAATTGGAAGGACCCTAGTTTGACAATTGCTGCATGTAATGTTAGGCAAAACTCATACCTTTTCAAGTATTTTTTGTATGTGAAAAATAGAAATACTGTTTCCTACTTTATAGGCTTTCTCAAAATGATTGAATGAAAATTTCTTTCTTTCTTTATTTATTTAATATTTGGTACCAGGGGATTAAACTCAGGATCTCGCACTTGTCAGGCAGGTGCTTATGCCACTGAGCTAAACCCCTGGGCAAATGAAACATTTTCTAAATTATAAAAATGGAAAATATATATGAGGTTCACTGTAAGGTGCTTGGCACATATTAAGAACTCAATAGTTATCATGGTTAAGTCTAAAATCTTCTGATGAAACACTCTGTCCGGAAGCTTTACTCCCAAGTGTCATTCCTCCAATCATTTTTATAAACATAATGACTCAGTTTTCAGATAAATAATGTTCTAGGACACAGTATTTGAAGAGCTATTTGACATTTGAATTTGCTGAAAAATACTCTGTGTATATCATGTGTTTGACCTATTTCCTCAATATAGCAAACCATTTCATGTGATAATAAATAATAAATCCAGTTTGACATCCAGACCTGAACAGTAGTAACTGGCATATTTTTACTGAATCTTTACATTGGCATCAGTGTTCAAAAATACTTACTTCATTTTATATGACCACTATCGTGGTCATTTTGAATGACCACTATGTAAAACTTTCTATTTTATTTAGCTAAAATACTTTCTCCAAGTTTTCCTTCTTGCAATTCAGAAAACATTGAAAAATTATATTCTTCAGAATAAAAATGAAATATTTTGTAACAGTTCCCTAAAAAATGCAGAACATTTTATCCACAAAATTTGAAAGTTGGGAATAGAGAAGAATAGAGTAACCATACACAGTGATTTCATTTATATCAAGAGGAGATATGATAATAGGAAATAGCATTCTTTTTCTGGTGTTTAACTTTCTAAGAAGTGATAAGGTTCATATTCAGAGAAACTATTGTCAAAAATATGCTCAACTCTTAAGAAACAAAATTATAAAGTAGAACTTTTAAGGTGCAGCTGTGTTCTCTCTGGGATTAGGACTTTTGCCTTTCTAATGATAAAAATGTTTCCAGTTTTACAATCTTAGTTTTGAATTCTTATGTTCTTCTAATCCCTTGAAGCTTGGTCTTGATTATGAGAACAGATAGTAGTCTTCATACATAATTTTCACTGAAAAAAATATTGTTTTTGAAATTGATAAACTTTATAAATCATAGAACTATGTTTATGTCAGTGTTCCTTTTTGAATATTTGCAAATGTTATGAAATATTTTTAAAATGTATATTATTGGATTATAGTTACACTTTTACAAAACTATAAATTGTTGAAGTGATAAAACGCTCTTAATAATTTGCATTGAGTATATGAATCTCTCAGACATCAGTAAAGTGATTGGATTGTGAATTTCTTTCTGAAATTTGCTGCCAATAAATTCTACTATTTTTTAAAAAAAGAGAGAGACAGGCATGTTGGCATATTCCTATGAACCCAGCCCTTGGGTAGCTGATATAAGAAGATCACTGCATTTTTGAGGTTAGCATAGGCTCCAGGGTTCAAGGATCCAAGGGCCAGCATTGAGTTCAAAGGCAGCCCTGTTGCATAAAAAATATTTAAAAATTTCTAGCTGTATTTAGACCCTGTTTCAAAAATCAAAATCATAAGAGCAATAATAGTAATGAATAAAATAAAATTTAAAAGGCAAACATAAATTAAGTAGTTCTCAGAACTGTTTATGTGAAATATAGCTCCCAGGGTACAAGTAATGCTACAATTCTGATCAAGGAATATGACTTTATAGGAGATAAAAATAGTGTGAAAATGAAAAATGGCAGTAAAATGTTAACGAATTTTTTTTTCAGTTATAAGATATATGTTTTATGATGAGACAATAATTAATCAAATATACCATTGGAATATACAATGTTTTGTGATAGAAGTGCTTTCTGTTATAATCTCCTCTACCAGATTAATCTTTAACCTAACAATAACTTCTGAATAGATAGATAGATAGATAGAGATTTAGAAATTTTACTTATTGGATTAAATATCTTTATCTACAAGGTAAGTAAAATGAAAATTTTAATTTTAAAAACAGTAAGAAAAAAATCAATAAAGAAGAAAAATTTGTATTTCAATAATTCATTGCTACTATGATTAAAATCACTACTTTTGTGTTCATGTTACAAAAATTACAGATATTCTTTGTGTAAAACATATGCATAATTACGGGTATGTGAAGATCATAATATTTTATCTTTTATTTTTTCCTACTGAGGATTGAACCTAAGGCTTTTGCACTGAGCTAATCACTGTCTTGGTTGCTTTTCTCTCATTGCTGAGACAAAACACCTTACACGCAAAATGCGGAAGGAAATGTTCATTTAACTTACAGTTTCTGGAGCTTTCAGTCCATAATCAACTGGTTCCAAGGTAGGGTCACATGGCACAGCGGCAACACATCAAGGCAGCAGCCCGCAAAAGCAGCCAGAACAAACGACGGGGGAGCAAGCCTCCTTTCCTCCCTCAAACTGTTTGCAGGCCACGCCTCTACCCCCAGGGCAGATGTTGCGCTAACAGAATCTCGGTGCCTCCTCTTCACAGACAGAGGATAGGTACAGAGTAAGGGTCCTGGCTCCCTGCTGAGTCTCTTAGTTAAATTTCTAAACTTCTCAAATTCACACAATACAGCAACAATAACAATCTACCACTTCTCAACTTGGCAACGACACCTTTCTTTAAAGTGATTCCAGATACAATATATGTTTATTTTTAACATTTCACAACTTGCACATTATAACACAAGTGTAACAATCCTTAAGAACCAGCACTAAGTCCAGCCATGTTATATTACATTAGAATCATAACATTCTTCCCATGGAGCTCCAAAGACTCATATCCCTTTATGTAAAATGCATCTAGTTCATTACTAAAATTTGCCAAAGCACTAGCAATTTCAGCATTGCTGAAAAGTCTGAGTCCCAAGTCTCTTCCCAGTTGGAAGGCAGACTTTCAGCTGCAAGTCCCCCTACAAATGAAAACAAAGTCAAACACTCCCATCATGCAATGGCACAAGACACACATTTTTATTCCAAAAGTTATAAATGGTGCCAGTCTTTCAGAAGACTGGAGCCAAAGCATATCCAAAATCCAGTAGGTCAAGCATTAAGTCCTGTAATTGCATATCCAGCATCTGAAACAATCTGGGGCAAATTGTGATCTCCAAATGGCTTCTGTGACTCCACCCCTATGGCACTTCTGGTGCTGTAGTCCCCACAGCTTCTCTTTATGGCCCACTTGGCTCCCTCCATGTGGCTTTCCTTATATGATTCATGGTCTCATCTTTTCCAAACTTCTGTAGTTTCAACTGCACCATTGGCTCCACCCTCACAGCTTCAAAACTGCCATGTCAGGCACACTTCCTGGCCTCCCAGGTCTTGCAAAAGAGTGGAAATCTTTTTGACCTCAGAACTCTTGCATTTTGTGTATCGAAAACCAGAACCTCCTGGATTATACTGAGGTCTGCTGCCATCTGGAACAGTAGCCAGACTTTCCACTCTTGGCTGTAGGCATTGCAAGACACTCTGAATTCAATTCTGAGGAACAGTTTTCTTATGTCATCACCATTCTGGAACATGGTACTCTACAGATTTCACCTCAAAGCAATGTCTTTTACTTTTGCAGGTTTGAGGCTGCAAAGGCTCAAGCCTCCCTGCTCTTTGTGATGACTTTGGGCCATCTTTTTATTCTCCTTTTCCTTTTCACAATAGACATTTCTTCAGCTCTATACTTGCAGCCCACATTTTATTGGATCTTCCTTCTTTCCAAACTCACAATGTTTTAAATCATCCTACTGGGCTCTTTGCTCTTGATTCTTTATAACAATCTGGCTAAAAATCCCCAGCAATAGCCATGTCACTGACTCAACACTAGACTGCCTTTGAGTTTCTTCTGCCAGATTAATTAGTCCCCTGCCCTTAATCGTAGTCTCAGGCAAATTCTCAGGACATGAGCAAAATAGAGACAAACTTTCTGCCAAGCCATAAACACATCGTCTGGAGTCTAGCACCCATGCAGTCCTTCCTAGAAACCTCAGGAGCCTGGTCTTTACTGGTTTTCTGGTCTTCTGAACTCTGACCAGAATCTCTGATACAGACCAGCTTAAGGAATTCCAGGGCTACCCTTTCAGGTGACATCTCTGAACCCTTCCAGTCTCTTCCTACAGTAAGCCATTCCCAAAGGCTGTTGATCACATGGTCACATATAGTCACAGCAATGATCCTGCTTCTCTGGTACCAAATTCTGTCTTGGTTACTTTTCACTCATTGCTGAAACAAAAATGCCTGACACCCAAAATTAGGGAAGGAAAAGTTTATTTAGCTTACAGTTTGTGGAGCTTTTAGTCCATAATCAGCTGGTTCCAAGGTAGGGTCACATGGCACCAGGGCAACCCTTCAAGGCAGCAGCCAGCAAAAGCAGCCAGAACTAAAAGGGGGAGAGCGAACCTCTTCTCCTCCCTTATATTGTGTGCAGGCTACTCCCCACCCATAGGGCAGATGTGGCACTCACAGAATCTCTTGTGCCCTCCTCCGCACAGGCTGAGGATATTTACAAAGTAAGGATCCTGGCTTTCTGTGAGTTAAACTTCGAAACTTCTCGAGTTGACACAGTGCATGAACCATAACAATCACTGACTAAATGTTTTCTAGAGACCAAGTTTCCCAGTGTTGTCAAATTACCCAACCTGATCTCATCGAACTCGTGACACTCCACCCAGCTCCCCAGAATGCGAGGATTACAGGCAGCACCACGTCTGGCTCAGGTGATTTTCTTTTTGAAAATGCAAAATATAAATATTTGACAATGGCCCACTAATAAATCCCAAACTTTTTTAGTTGTGGAGTTTTAATGTTTTTATTATTATTATTGTTATTATTATTATTATCATACCAGGGATGGAACTCATGACCTTGTACTTGTCAGGCAGGCACTTGTGCTGCTGAGCAAACCCCCCAGCCCTTTAGACTACATTTAAATATTACTTATTATTAGTTTCTCTGCTACTTCTCAAGTTTCAATAATCTGGAATTAATTTGAATGCTATATGTTATTGGTCAAAAATATTCTCTCACCAGATATATTTAGCTGATGATTTTATTTAATGCGATTCTTTTCTTGACTGTCAGTGAGGCTACTAAATCATATTTACTCATAACATCATTAATTTAGAAATATATTTAGTCAATATATTAAATTCTGAATGGTTTATAAATATAGCAAGACTTTACAAACCATTTTGTACACTTTTTTATTTTATGGTAAATACAAACAAAGTAATCAACCAAACCAAATCTTAGAATTATGAGACCATGATTGTATCTATGACTATCACACTGACATTTTTGTGTACTTTTTAAAAACCATCATGTAATTCACTACCTGCATAATGTTTAAACTAAACTGATGCTAAAAATGTTCCATTAAAGGATACACTCAGATTTGTCTTTATGAAATTAAAGCTATTCAAGGTTATTCATTGGAACACTTAATAAAATCAAGAGATGTGACTATAGACATGGTTGACTAAAGCACAAATGTGAAAAAAAATACATTTTTATATCTGCAGAATATGATGTATTTATGGGGTACATGGTATGAGTTTTTAAAATTTTAAAATTTTCATATTTTCATATTTTATATAATTTATTTGAATAACAAATTAGAAAGAAGCTTATTCAACCCTTGAAAGCTTCTGCTTTCACATTATTCTGTGCATGTATCAATTTCCAACCCACTTTAAGAAAACTCATTATTGTAGCTATCACAGAGAAGGTGGCTGCTGGATGGAAGAATGATCAGTCAGTGAACCCTCATGCAATTAACTAACGGTGTCCCTCAGGCCTATGGAAAACCATTGGAAATAAATGCATGATTCTGTTTGCTTAAGTAAATAAAGCAGCAAAATTTTTATAGATTATAGATGAAATGTTCATGTTATACAGTGATGAATAATACATATCTTTTAAATGAAAATAAAAGTTTTGTTTGAATATTAGACATAAATTTTGCTTGTATTTTTCTTCATAGAAAACAAATTATAGTTGCTGATTGAAATATCATTAAAGTATTAATTTGAAAGTTGATAATGTAAGTTGCAGTCATCTTGTGTTTTTCAGGTAAATGAACCTTATTTTTGCATATATTATTCCTACACAGTATAAAAGTGCTTACTGACATTTTCTTTTACATTGATAAACTCAGACATAGCAGCATAGGGTTTATCAGGCATTGGTCAGTGATAATATGCTTTGTGATTCCATGACACTGGAAATATGTCGGAAAACGTTCCTAAATTTTTAGCAAAGTTTCACTCTTCAAGAATTATTTTTCAGTTGGTTGAAGGGACTTTGAGCAGTCTTATTTTGTTGCACAGGCTGACCTGAGACTCAAGATCCTTCTGCCTCAGCCTCCCAAGGAATGGGTTATATGTGTACATCCACCACAGCCTGTTCTGTGTAACTCTTTTGGGGTTACACGGTCCCTGGAGTTTTAATTTTTGATTTCATGTATCATTTCTGTTTCCTTTAATTCCTAGGTTCTTGCTCATAACCTAGGATTTGCAGTTAAATTCTGACTTTCTTTTGTGCCACAGATACAGGCTAAGTGTGTATGAACCAGTGTAGTCCGCACCCTTGAAAATGTTAGCTCCATAGTTGTTTAAGTTTAAAATATCTGAGTAACTCATGAATGCATCTTGGTTTTTAAAAAAATTCTTTTAGGAGATATGTGAAAGTCAAACAAGAAAGGCTCCAGTAGTGAAATGGTATTCTTGTACGTGATGATGAGTGAGATTTTGGGTAGAAGTATTATACTCTTTTTTTCTTGCCCTATTTTGTCTACTGCCCTACATCTTCCGTAGGCTTGGCCTTTGACTTTCATTCAGCTTTTGCTACAACATGGCCGGAAGCTTTATGATGACTCCATGTTTCAGGCACTATGTATCTATCACCTGTCACTAGAGGAGCATGTCTCAAAAGTCAATATTTTTTCAATCTTGGTGTCAAAATGAAGAAAGTAAGATTAAAGTGAAAGCACAATCCAAACTCATCATATGCTCACTGTAAACAAATTAGTATTTAGAGTTATAAATCCACTGTTATGGATTGAGAACTGGTGGTCAACTTAAGGCCAGCTGGATTACATCTCCATGCTGCTGAGTGGAGATGTTTCACCTGAGGAAGTTGCCAGCATAAAAGGAGACGTAGAGAGAGAGCATTGAGAACGTTAAGGCGTTATGGTGTTGAGAGTGTTGAGGCATTGTGGGTTCTACATGTTGCTGTTTGACCCATTAGGTCCTCCTGGAGAAGCTCTGGTCCTCACACCAAGCATTGCTTTCTGGCTCCAGAGGGGAAGATGTGTGCTGCTTGGTTTCTAGGATGGACTCGTCACACTGGCTTCCTGGCATGTAATCGACTATGCTTGTTGTCGAAGGAGATCAGGGTCTCCGTGTCACTGAGGATGACTGTGGTGCTTTTCAGGACAGCCCTGGTGTTTTTTGTGAGTGTGACTTCTTGGCTCCACCATGGAACCCTCAACCTACCAGCAGAGCTCCTTCACCCTGCTGGCATAGACTTCCTAGCTTCCACCACTGACCTTTGGGCCTTGCCACCACGGATCCATAAAAGACACTGGTGTGAGTCCTTCTCATGGACTCTAGACCTCCAGTTGGACTTGTGGGAGGCATTGTCATGAGCTCTGGGCCTTATCTGGACTCATATGGGACAGTACTGTGGGATTTAGGCCTTTGGCTAAATATCCTATATCTTTGGTGTTGTGAATATCTAAGATTTCCTGCATTTTCTTGTGTTAACTCTGGGTGACCATCATAAAAAATAATATTATAAACTCCATGTCCTGATTCTAATTGTTCTCTGCATAACTCCTGACTACAACATCCACTGAGAATTGTGGATTCCTTTTTGGAAAAAATAATTCAGTAAAATTTAACTAAATATTGCTAACAATTACAATGCTCTCATACCTTTCCCATTGGGTGTTTCAGCTACAATTTTGCAGTTACCTTTCCTAGAAAATATTTCCTACTCAATTGTGTAATGTTGCATGTTCCATTGACTGTAAGTTCCTTTCATATTCTACAAAGTTCCATCAGGAACTTACTGCAACATGGTTTATCATTTCCAGTTAAGTATATGCCATCCACTGTCTCAGTTCCATAGGACACCGCTTCTCTGATTGACTGCATCATAATTTGCTATAAATTTCATCATCTAACTCAACAACCAACTCTTCAAATGCATCACTATGTATAGTTTAAATGATGTTATATTACAGTATATCAGTTATCAATTGCATTGCAGAGTTGGAGATAAATGTCTTTTCCCATGATGTTCACTTTGAACAGTTAGTTGTACCTTTGGTTGTCATTTTCCTCACCATTTATATTCTTTCTCCAGAAGAATTGTAATGCAGTGAATGGTAAAATGTAATTTGGGGTTTAATGCTTTCTTCAAGCCTTTGAAAGCTTGAATCTATGTTAAATGACCTCATTTGTACTCTTTTACAGCCTGTAATTAGCAGTTAGTTTCTAACTATTGGTTAACATTTTAACCCCAATTTTAATTTGTATGTGCATAGTGGGGGCTTTCATTAGGAATTGAATTGAGGGCCTCATATATGTTAAGCAAGGAATCCACAACGGGGCCACATCTTCCGACCTTTTATGAATTGAGGTAGAGATAAGGTCTCACTCAGTCATCCAGGGTGGCCTCTGACTTGCTGGCTTCCTTTCTCAGTCTCTTGTCTCATTCTATAGATGGGTTACAGATGTGTGTCACCAATCATGGGTTAGCATTTGATTTATAATTATGTAACTTTTATTACACAAAAAATTGCTGGTAAAATTATGAAATAGTTATAATTTTTTCTGCACTAGTAATTCTTTACCTAAAAGATATTGACATTTTTAAAACTATACTTCGTCACATGAATTAACTTCAAATTTACTCCCCACCAGGCATATAAAAATCTTAAGGGAAATCATAAATTAGGTTAAAATTAAAACCTTTAGTATAATTAAATTTACATCTATAATACCAAATTTAATAAAGTGTAGCCCCAAGTATGTCATTTCATAGTTAATAGAGTGCCCTAATTTCTTCCTGCTTGCTTTGAATTATATAAGAATTCTAATATATATTCAAAGAAATCTGTTACACATATAATTAAGCTGATGTTTTGGTTTTAGTGTCTTAAATTGTGTTACTTTCTTCAGATTCATTGCAAAAATAAATAATAGTCTAAAATAAAAATAAAGTAAGTTACAATGTAAAAATTTTTTTTATAATAAAGTTTAAAGTGTATGGAAGACACCAAAAATTTATAGACTTTAGAACAGTTTATATGTAATAAACTGGTGATATCCATTTTGTTCCACAATTCATAAGAGTAATCTTATATCACTATGTACATTTATCATTGAAAAAGAGGACTTAAAAACAATTAAACAGGCTTTAAACAATTGCAAGAACTTATATCTACAATTTGGATAAATTTAAGGAAAATGGATATAAAAATAACTTAAAAGGGGCTGGAAATATAGCTCAGTGGCACAGAGCCTGCCTTGTAAGTGAGAGATCATGAGTTAAATGCTCTGTACAAAAAAAAAATTAAAATAAAACAAAAAAGAAATAAATAAATAGAGGCAGCTTGAATCCTGGCATCATACAACTTGTCTAAGTACAAAAATAATTTAAGAATAAAATTTAAAAAAAGATTTTCAACATTGTTTAGAAATAAAGATTACTTTATCACACATATATTGCCTGATTTATAAACCTACTGATTACATTTATTTAAATTTCCCAGTGTATTTAAATATTTTCAAATATTAAAAAATAATGACCGCATGAGGTTTGATTTTGTAATAGTTGTCATCATTAATTAATGACATAAAATATTCATAGCTCATGTTTATATAATATGCAGGCCTCTCCATTTCAAGAACACAAAAATAGCTGGGGCTTTTTGTTTGTTGTTTGGTTGGCTCTTGTTCAGTAGAGGGAGCTGAACACAGGTCTTCCTTCCCTAGGCAAGTGCTCTCCTGCTAAGCAATAGCCCAATCCTTTTTGATTTTGTTACAGAGGGTCTCACTGATGTCCTGATGGCTGCTTCAGACTTCTGTCCTCTTTGCTGGGTTGCCTCAGTAGTTAACATTACAGGTTTGTGTCATCACATTGCAAAAAAATAATTTATTTGTGAAATATGTGTATGTAAACCCAATTATAGTACTTTAAGGCTGAGAACAGCATACTCTAAATATATATTTCAACTGAAATTTTTGTTTGCTTCTTTTTTAAATAAATATATGTAAAAAGTTTAGTAAGCTTTGGAATACAATGCCTTTTTCCATAAATTGCATTTTTCGTACAATCCATATTTGATTTTAGCTCCAATAGTGCATTAAAATTACACTGCAACAATTAAATATGCATAATACATTAATCAAAATATTTTAGATTCTTATACATTTGCAGTATGACTGTGATATGAGAATAAATGTTTATTTCTTTTTTAAAACTTTATTTAAAGAGAAAAAACAAAAAAGAAAACAACTAAAAAAAGAAAACAAAAAAAGGGTAGCAACAATACAGAATTCCAAAGGCAAAAAGTAAAAGAATAACATGAACAACAACAAAACAAAAACAAAAACACTAAGAAATCACCACTTGATAAGTTACATACTGTCATCAATGGGAATAGTTGTTCAACTTACAAAATTAAAGGATACAAAGTAGACATTCAAACAGTGAGACTGTTAACAGTTCTGCTCAACATCTAACAAAAACAGTAAAATGGTCATCTATCTTACACACTTAAACATACATGCAGTATATCCTTTAGAGCACTTTCTTTTCCCCATATATATATATATGATATAAATATAAATATAAAATAAAAATAAATATAAATATAAAATTTATAATATAATTATAAAAATATAATTAAATTATAGTTTAAATTATAGTTTTAAAATTTTATTTTAAAGGGGGTAAAATTAAACACAACACAACACAACAGAATGGGACATAAGAAAGCATAAATTTCAAAGCTGGACAACCAGAGATCTTCACTATCTGTCATACTGTCTCTTGTTCTGTTCCAAATGGTTGTCCATATCTTTGCATATGGGGAGCTCATACTAAATAATGTAGCCAATCTTTCCACGAGATGTGTAGTTAACTGGCTCCCACTTGCTAAGGGTGGGGAGACATGGGACAGGGGACAGGACAACATGAGATGTCTGATTCTCAGCCCATGCACCGGCAGGATCACAGCCACCCCCCAGAGAGGGGAGGAGCTCCTTGTTCTCCCGGCACCCCGAGTCAACCACATGGTGCAGGTCCCGATGCGCCAGGGTCTCTCTCCTTCGGGCCGCAGACAGTCTGCAACACTCACCTGCTATTTCTTTCTGATGAATTGACCATTACATTTCCAAAGTTCTGAAATGGCCAACAGACCACAGAAAGAATTCTCTTTAGGCTCCTGTTTGAAACCAGCAGCTACAGCAATCTGCTGGCCTTGCTTCAGGGCCAGAATGTTTATTTCTTAACACAAATTATAAATTTTCTTTTGAGAAAGGAATGAGCAGTAAATGTCCTATATTGAGCCTCTTCTTATTTCATTTTCTCATTATATCTATAGAAGAAAAGAAGTAAAGCAGTAATAGTGCACATGACCCAGTGTATTTTGCAGTTACAAAAAGCATAACACAGTGGGTAAGAGCACAGGCTTTATTAACACAAAAATTTAAACTTAAATTATGTCTCTAACAATTATTCTTTATGGGCCCTTGGGTGTGTTGCTTAATTTTTCTCAATGATAGGGTCCCTATTATTAAAATAGTGATGACCAAGTTGAACTCAACCTACTGAGCGGATTAAATGAAAAGTGGTGTATGAAAGGGGTTTGCACTGCAAGCAGTAGACCTTCTATTGAAATTACTTTTACGGCTGCTATTGGAGAAATGACAGGTGTTTGAAAGAGCTCTGTGTTTAGAAATGTCACCTCTCCTCATTTTCATGCTTACTTGACAGAACGTTATGGTCACAGGCTGTTGAACATGCTGTGGCCTCTTCTATTTCTTCCACTTGCATGGTGATTTCAACAGTAATGTCACCAGGGGAATGGCTTATTTTCAAATCAAATCCTAAAAGACCAGGAAGGTACTATGTCATAATTTAATAACAGATAATTATGATTCCTGATATATCATGATTTTAAGAACATGTTTAAAAATGCATAGTTATAATTTTTAAGCATTATGATGTACAGTTAACGCATGATTTTTTTCATTAAACAGATGAATGACACTTCTTTAGAGCAAGATGTTGAAATGCCAATTAATTTGGCTTATTGTAAGTAATTCTATCTATATTAACCTAGCATATTTATGCATTAAAACAGACATGTTTGCACATATTTCTACAGTTTTCCCACGACAACTTTCTTTAAGTTCCTGCTGGCATCTATTTTATATTACTTGTAATCTAGTAAATTAATTGAAACTGGATACTGGGAGTTAAGATGGTGGACCAATAAGCAGCAGGATACAGAACCTCTCTGAGACAGCTCGGATGCCAGAATAAAATATCCTGGTGAGATCCAGACAGAGGGAGATGGATTCTCTCAACCCAAGGAGAAACTGAAGGGAAAAGAGCTGCTCAAATATGAAGTCCTGGGGCTACCATTAGAGAAGCTAAGATCAGTAGTCACGGCGCTCTTGCTGAGCTGCCTGACTTCATGCTGCCAAGTCTGGGCTGAGCACCTGAACCTGCACCAATTCAACTGGCCTGAGCTGCCCCTCAAGTCGCTCACCCGGAACCCCTGCGAAATCGTGCACCAGCCCAGCTGAGCAGCTGAGCTGAAGTCAGAGTTTGGGGAGCCCAACAGAGAATGGAGCCAGAGAGGGACTGGCATTAACTGGTAGTGAGTGCCAGGAAAGGGGAGACCAACTGGATGACATGTTGGAGTCGGGCAGGACAGGTCTGAACTGGGAACAACAGTGACTTCAGCTGGTTTTTCCCCTTCCAAAGTAGATTGGTGGGATCTCCTTGGTCTGGGTCACACCCCTGGCCAGGACTCAGTAAGTCATCCCAAACTGATTCCCTATGTGCAGCATGCACTGAGGCAGTGAAGGCCCCCAAAGGTTGGCTGGCCTGGGGAAGGGGCCAGTATACACTGCCCCTCCTTGCACCTCAGTCTCTGACAACAGACAGGAGAGGCAGAAACCCCAGCCAGCATGCTTCAGAGGAGCTATGATCAACAGGGAAAAGGGCTGGGAACTCCACTGTACACTTGTATGGAAGAAACAAAAAACATGACAAGAGAAAAAGAAAGAAATAAGAAAAAGCTCCAGGCACCAACCCTGAGAATATTGATCTAGGAGAGATAAATACAAAAGAGATTGATGGCAGCAAACATGCAACATCAAACATGGCATCAGCAGGCATAGAAAGATGTATTCAGGACCTCCTAGAGGAGCTCAAAACTGAAGTATTAATTCAAGCTAAGCAAGATACAAGTAAATTAATATAAGAAATGCTAAGCACCTCTCAAGAAGACACAGATGGAAGAATGGAGAAAAACAAAAGAGGAAGATAAATGTTCGATGAAAAATATAAAGAAAACCTAGACTACATGAAGCAGATTCAAAGAGATTACAAGCAAACTAAAAACTCCATGGAAAGCTGGCAAAACTGCTTGAAAGAAACTAAGGATAGACTATCAAAACTTGAAGGCAGGTTTGCAATGTGTGATCATGAAAGGAAAGGTCTCTTAAAAAAATAACAAGGAAACGGGCAGTAACAATACAAAGGCTAGAAGATGAGGAGGATCTACAACCTAAGAATAAAACATGTGAATGAAGAAGCAGGTGTCAAAACAAAGGAATTACAAAGGCTATTCACAGAAATAATTAAGGAAAACTTCCCAAGTATAACAAAAAGAAATGATATGCAGAGGTATGAAGCATATGGAGCTCCAGCCACCTACAACCCAAACAGAGCTACACTCAGATACATAATAATCAAGATCTGAGAAATGCAATATAAGAACAGAATATTAAAAGCCATCAGAGAAAAGAAACAGATCACCTATAAAGAAAAACCCATCAAAATCATGGCAGAATTCTCGACACAGACCATCAGGTCAAGAAGAACTTGGAGTGAAGTAATTCAAGCACTGAAAGAAAATAACTTTCAGACCAGATTGATGTACCCTGCAAAAATGTCTCTAGAAATTAATGGAAACACAAGATGCTTCCATGACAAAGAGGAACTGAGGGAATTCATGACCACCAATCCAACCCTGCAAAAAATACTAAAGGACATTCTAGAGAGAAAGAAAAAAAATAACAAGATTTCAGAAACAGTGGCAGAGAGGCCTCAATGAATGGGCCAGACAGTGGAATGAAAGAGGAAAGTAGACAATCAATGGCAGAAAAACAGCATAGCAGAAAAGAGTCAGAGAAGGTTGGCTGTAATCTCTAACATAGATGGCCTCAATATACTAACAAAAAGAAACATAACCAGAGAAGATCAGGAGCTAGGGTCCATCAAGATGCTCTGTATAGGAAATATAATTAACCTGACAGAGGGTTTATGGACTGAAAATCAAATATGAGAAAACAATGCTCTATGTGACAGGGAACCAGAGAGAAATAGGGGCAGCTTGTCCAGCACCTGCAGATAGGTTGAAAAGACAGGATACTTTTCTGCAGTAGAGAACTACTCAGCTATAACGAAGGAAAACCTTAAGGCTTTTATAGGTAAAGGAATACAACTCGAGATTAAGCCCAGGAGTCAGAAGGTTCAGACCAGTTACAATAAATAGCAGGTTCCTCCCCCCAGTCTAAAAACTGAGGAAGTTAGTGGAACCCAAAATGGGCAATGCTCCCTGTGGGAGTGAAAGGGGAGGAATTGTCTAAAAAATGAAGGCAGAGGATATTGTTAATAGTGTAACAGGATTTAAAGTCTACATCATTCTCACCACTCTGTTTAGATGGATTATATTCTGTTCCAGTTTGTCTACTTGCACTAGATTTGAGGGCACAGACAGCTATCCAAAAAATAGCAGGACATATTATGGTAATCATCCATAATTTCCTATTAACTTAATATGAAGCCCTGTATAATTTACACTGTCTTATTGTGACTGATCTTATTTGAATCTGGTTCGCTTTGTATTGTTTGTATTGTATTACTGTTTTGTATTGAATGATTTTATTTGAATCTATTATGATTGATAATATCAAGTCTGAGAGTGTAGGCAACTACACTGAAGTTGACAAGATTCACTAGGATACACACTCTGGTTTGACTGTCACTTGGTTTTGAAGTCTTATAATGTCTCCAATGTTTTGTTTTTGTTAATATTGTTACATACTGCTGAGACATCATAGCAACCATTGTAGATTACCTTGTATTGTGGTTTTATATGACTTTTCATTTCATGTTTTTCTAGGAATTTGTTTTGTCTTGTGTTGCTTTGTTTTGTTTTTGCCACTAATACAGAAAGGATAGAAACACATGTAGAGACTCATGCATGCATAGAACTTATAAATAGTTTATGAAAACAAATTATATAATGCATGATGCAATAAACAACTACTCTGAAGAAAAAGAGACACTACAGTACCCAGTACTGATTCCATAGCATCAATGTGTGAAATCCTGCATTTCCATCATTCTTTGGTCAGAGTGATTTTAGCCTGTTTTGTTTTATTTAAGTTCAACATACATGAAGGTATGGACAGCTGTTTTGAAGAGAATGAGAGACACTATGACAGCCATCCTTGGTTTCCCTATTGTCTGTTCTTGAAGACCTAAAATGCCTTTCTCATCCTGTTCAGATCAGTTCCATACTATGTTGTTCCATGCAAATTCTCTGTATGTGACGATATGGACAACTATTTGGAAGAAAACAAGAGACAATATGATAGATAGTGAAGATCTCTGATTTTCTTGCTTTGAAATTTGTGTATCTTACATTGCTTACTTATGTTCTGTTTTTTGTGTTTAATTTTACCCTCTTTCAAATAAAATAAAGCACCACATTTTTAAAAAGGAGGAAGAAGAAAAAAAGAAAAAAATTAATTGAAACTGTTCCAGCATTTTGATCTCTCTAACTCAAATAATAATGACTAATATTTTTCAGTGCTTAACTTGCATTGATATTAATCATTGTTGAAAAATATTATTGAATCATTTAAAAACACTATGATACAATGTAATTATTTTCATCTTACAAATAAGGTATCTAATTTAGAGGTTGTTACGTGATGCTTCCAAACTCAAAATGCTAAAACAATAGATAGTTGAGAAATCACTGACTTCAACTTTTATCTCTCAAGCATAACTTTTAAGATGTAAATCATTTCCTAGGTCACTTTCTTCTTGTTCTGATGTGTCTTCTAACATTTCTTGCTTATTTTTGAAGTTTTATAAATTAAAGAAGATACTATCACTCAGATCCATTTTTAGAGTCTAACATAATCATTTGATAGTCTATAATGCACTCTGCATAAAATAGTACTATGACAATTATAAATATATATATATATATAAATAAATAATTTCAGTATTATCTCACACTGCATTTATTTATCCCTCTTTCCTCTCCATTATATTGAACCAATTATTACAATAATGGTTATTTTGGCTTTTAAAATCCTATCAAATAATCTGGTCATGGTGGTGTATGCCTGGAAATTCCAGCACTCTGAAGCCCTGGGAGACTGAGGCAAAAGGATCCAAGTTTGAGGTCATCCTAGGCAGCTAAGGAGTTCTGAGAGACAATGTTTCTTTTTTTTAAATTTTATTTTATTTAAAGAGAAGAAAGGAAAAACAAAACAAAACAGAATAAAGGCTAGCAACAAAACAGAATTCAAAGGAAAAAAGGAAAAGAACAACAAAAAAAAAATCTAAGATATCATTACTTGACAAATTACATACTGACTTCTTGGAAATAGTTGTTCAAATTATAAAGTTAAAGCATGTCAAGTAGACATTCAAAGAGTGAGTCTGTTAACAGTTCTGTTCCACGATCTGAAAAAAAAAAACAACAATATGGTCATCCATCTTACCCACTCAAATATACATTCAATTATATCAAAAGGGTGTAATTAAACACAACAAAAGAGAACAATGCAGATCACAAGAAAGCAATGTAAGGGACATAAATTCCAAAACTAGACAATTGGAGATATTCACTCTCTATCATATTGACTCTTGTTTTCTTCCAAATAGTTGTCCATATTGTCACATACAGGGAATTCACATAAAACAACATAGTATGGAATTGATCTGAACAGGACAAGGAGGGCATTTCAATTCTTCAAGAACAGACAATAGGGAAGCCAAGAATGGCTGTCATAGTGTCTCTCATTCTCCTAAAAACAGCTGTCCATACCTTCATGTGTGTTGAACTTAAACAAAACAAAACAAGCTAAAATCACTTTGAACAAAGAATGATAATTTTGCTGGATTTCACATGACATTATGGAATCAGCACTGGGTACTGTAGTGTCTCTTTTTCTTCAAAATAGTTGTTAATTTCCAAATGCATTATATAGTTGGTTCTTGTAAACTGTTTATAAGCTCTACACATGCATGAGTCTCTAATGCATATCTATCCTCTCTGTATTAGAGGTAAAAACAAAACAAAGCAAGATAAAACAAAACAATTGCTAGAAAAGCATAAAGCAAAAAAGTCATATATAACCATAATGCAAGGTGATCTACAATGGTTACCATGATGTCTCAGCAGTATATAACAACATTAATAAAAACGAAGCATTGGAGACATTATAAGACTTCAAAAGCAAGTAATAATAAAACCAGAGTATGTATCTTAATGAATCTTGTCATATTCAGTGTAGTTGCCTATGCTCTTAGACTTGATGCTATCAATCATAACAGATTTAAATAAAATCCGTTAATATAAAGTAGCAATCTAACAACCCAGATTCAAATAAGATCAATCATAATAAGACAATATAAGTTAAAAAGGGCTTCAGATTAATTTGATAGGAAACTAGGGATGATTACCATAAAACGTCCTCTTATTTTTAAGATAGCTGACCATGTCCTGAAGTCTAGCGTAAGTAGACAAACTGGAACAGTACGTAATCCATCCAAGCAGAGTGATGAGAATAATATGAATTTTAAATCTTGTTACCCAATTAACAATATCCTCTGCTTCCCTTTTTGAGGCCTCTCTGCCACTGTTCCTGAAATGCTCATATTCTTGTTCTCTCTCCCTAGAATGTCCTTCAGTATGTTTTGTAGGGTTGGACTGGTGGTCACAAATTCTCCAAGTTCCTCTTTGTCATGGAAGCATCTTGTTTCTCCATTAATTTCTAGATTGAGTTTTCCAGGATACATCAATCTGGGCTGGAGGTTGTTTTCCTTCAGGGCTTGAATTACGTCACTCCAAGCTCTTCTTGACCTGATGGTCTGTGTTGAAAAGTCTGCCGTGATTTTGATGGGTTTTCCTTTATAGGTGGTCTGTTTCTTTTCTCTGACAGCTTTTAATATTCTGTTCTTATATTGAATTTCTGGGATCTTGATTATTATGTGTCTGGGTGTAGCTCTGTTTTGTTTATAGGTGGCTGGAGTTTTGTATGCTTCATACATCTGCATATCATTTCCTTTTTCTATCCTTGGGAAATTTTCCTTAATGATTTCTGTGAATAACCTTTGCAATTCCTCTGTTTTGACTCCTGCTTCTTCATTCACATGCTTTATTCTTAAGTTATAGATCCTCTTGTCATCCTCTATCCTTTGTATAGTTACTGCCTACTCCCTTGTTATTAAGAGATCTTCCCTTTCATGATCACACATTGCAAGCCTGTGTTCAATTTTTGATAGTCTATCTTTGGTTTCTTTCAAGCAGTTTTGCCAGTCTTCTATGGAGCCTTTAGTTTCATGATAATCTCTTTGAATTTGCTTCATGAATTCTAGGTTTTTCTTGTTTTCTTTATTAAATGTTTCTTTCCTTTTGTGTTCCTCCATTTGTCTGTCTATGCCTTCTTGAGAGGTGCCCAGCCTTTCTTTTATTAATCTATTTATCTCTTGTTTAATTTGAATTAATATTTCAGTTTTGATCCTGCTTACAAGGTCCTGAAGATATCTCTTTATGTCTGCTACCACTGTGTTTGATGTTACATGTTTGCTGCTCTCAATCACTTTTGTATTTACCTCTCCTGGATCAATGTTCTCAGGGTTGGGGGCTGGGGATTTTTTCTTATTTCTGTCTCTCGTCATGTTTTTGGTTCCTTCCATACAAGTGTACAGTGTAATTCCCAGTCCCTTTTCTTGTTGGTTAAGGCTCCTCTGGAGCACGTAGGCTATGGGCTTCTGCCCTCTGCCAGCCGTTATCAGAAAGTGAATTTCAAGCAAGCGTAGTATGTGCTGGCTCCTCTCCTCTGGGCCGGTCATCCTTTACAGGCCTTCACTGCATCAGTGTGTGGCTGTGCTCAGGGAATTAGTTTGTAGCAACCCACTGTGTCCTGGCCAGGGGCACTGCCCAATCCAAGCAGATTCCACCAATCTGCTCAGCGAGGGGAGCAACCAGCTAAAGCCACTTCCTTATGGAGTTAAGGCTGTCCTGTCCAAATCCAACATGTCTTCCAGTCAGTTTCCCCTTTCCCGTGGGAGGGTCTTATTCCCATCACTCACTGCATGTTGATGCTGGTCCCTGAGAACTGCTGGGCTCCCCGACCTCCAACTTCAGTGCAGCTGCAGCGCAAACTCATGATGCCTCTGGGAGGGTCATGTGCATGGCCAGGTCCGGGCGAGCCGCAAGAGGGATGTTGAGCTCCATGCTCTGGCTGTGCAAGCCAGTCGCATTGGCACGGTTCAGTGGGTCAAGTCACTCTCAGCCAGGAATGCAGGTGGCTGGAGGAGGGCGCCATGCTTGCTGATCTTAGCTTCACTAATGGTAGCCCTGGGACTTCATATTTGCGTGGTTTTTTTAGCCTTAGTTTCTTCCTGGGATGAGAGAGTCCATCTCTCTCTGTTTGGGTCTCTCCAGGGTGTTAAATTCTGGCATTTAAGCTGTCTCTCTCAGAGAGGATCTCTCTCCTGCTACCTACCAGTCTGCCATCTTTTGTCTCCAAGATAGAGAGACAATTTTTCAAAAGAAAAATGGAAAAAAAATAAAGGGGAACAGGCTGTGATTTCAATCTCAAGCACCACCAAACCAAATAAAACAACAACAACAACAAAAACCCCTGAAATTTCAAATTTCTTCTGTGTCATCCACTATAATTGACTTGATACAAATATTTGCTCTGTATGATATGACTTTAATCAAAACTACTTATACCACATTTACTGCTTGTTACATTGTTAATTATAAAATAAATGCATAATAGCTGCATTATGTAAATCTAAAAAATACAAATAAAAATGATATTCAATGCAAATGCCAAGATTTCCTAAATGTACTAAGTTCAGGTTATTTTTTATTTCTGCTTAAATATACATACAAAATTGGGGGAAGAATGTAACATGGCAGGAAGTTCATTACTTCTGGGACTGGTATACTAAGCCCCTGGCTCAATCACTACCACCGCTAATGAATGTTTGAGTGAAGAATAGCACTTATCACCTAGGAATTTAGATAATGTGAGAAGAGCAATGCTCAGATTCGAGTGGAATACCTGCCAGTGTGGCACCTTGAACTGAGTTTTTGTGCTGACATTTGGAATAATGAGAAAGAAAAGGTAGAGAATGTTTGATAGAAATGCATAGTTTGTTTCAGAGAATATGAGTTTCTGACTATAGAAAACATTACCACATAGATTCTAAGAATCTTAACAAGTTGTAACACATTTTTGTAGAAAAGCTGTACATTTTCACAAGAGGAAATTCTCTAAAGTTTTGAAAGCTGACGTTTAAGATTTTAGAAACTCTGTTGGCACTGATATGTAATATAAGTGTCAATGTAGCTAAGAATCAAATGTTAAACATTCTTTTCAAGTGGTGATGAGAGCAGGAAATGGAGAATAATAGATATATTTCACAAGATTTATTTTAGATTTCAAAATAGCTAAAAACCCATGCCCCATGACAGAAAAAACTAGGCATGAGAATGACACTATAGCATTTATGTCCACACAGTGTGTATCCACTTTCACTTTACAATCTTTGGATGCTTAAGGTACAGCATACTGTGCAATAATTTCGTGCTGAAAAGGACAGCTGACAGAAACTATTTGACTCCTTTCTGATTTTCCCAAATGTGTATCTGTTGATTTTTTAAAAACATGTTTGACTTTTCACTGTCAAACTCCTGTTCATTTTTTGTGCCTCTTTTCCTGGTTATCAATCTCTCAACAACATTCTGCTTTACAATATTATTGTTGCTTCCTGTAAGACATTGAGTCCATCTGATTCAAAAGATACTAAATGTGAAATAAATGCATAATACTGTCATTTAAGTAGTGATTAGAGAAATAGTGAGTAAAAAGGTATTTTAACTAACATTTAAATATCAAACATGAACTAATAAAAATCTCAACTATACAGTTGTGATTTATATAGCAAATTTTAACTTGATGTATATTTGTTTGTGAAAGTACTACCGTATGAGTTATCTTCTTTTATTTGTACAAAAACTCATTTATAAAAATCTCTAATTTTTACATAAATAAGCATAGGAAAAATAGTTACCTTTGTGCTAGTTTGTGTAATTGACCCTCAAAAGTTTCTACACTTTTATCACCAAAAAAAGGTATATAAATTAGATGATAGGGTAAAAGGGTATTCCCTTGAAGTTGGAATTAGTTAACCAAATGATTGTGAGATGATAATCTTACCTACAGTCATCCAAGTGGCCCCAGTGTGAACACAACTTTCTAAGATGAAGGTAGCAGAGAGTGAATTTAAATATATCAGAAAAACATAGTTCAGCATTGTTGCTTCAAAAAAGAGGGCATGCTTAGTGCAGTGGTGCATGCCTGTAATCCCAGTACTCTGGAGGCAGAGGCAGGAGGATTGAATGAGTTTGAGGCCAGACTGGGCTGCACAGTGCTTTCAAGGCCAGCCTGAACTGTATAGTGAGACCCTGTCTCAAGAAACAAAAAAAAAAAAAACAAACAAACAAAAAAGAAAAAAGAGGGAATGCAGTGATCTGACAGGGAACATGAGAGGTCTCTAGAGAGCATAAATTCAAGTGTAATCATGATACAATAATTTTATCCTTCTAAAACCTGTTTTGGACTTCTAACTTTCAGAACTATATGACAATTTATGTTGTTTTAACTAATTAAATGTGCTATTGTGTATTATGATAGTCACAGAAAATGGAAAAACTTAAAATTATGTTTTTATTTCCAGACAAATAATTAAAATTTTAAAATAATTACCACTAACAAGGACTCATTTTATAGCAAATATTTTCATGTAAATAAGCATAGACTGTCTGAGGTTTTGTATAGTTGAAAATATTCAAAACTTTCTCAGGTACAAAGTTAGATGCAGATATCTGTGAATCAATAATATATAAATGAATAATGCAGTAGAAAATGTGCAAGTGTTCAAAGACATCAGTGATTGAACTTTTACAACTTAGGAAATGCAAGTGAAATTAGTATAATATTCAAAGTAATGTTTAAATTCCAATATACATACATGCAAAGAGAGAAAGAAGAACTATTTCACAAAACATAGTTTGTGAATCAAAAAAATATGTGAATATATTGAACAGATATTTTTATTTCTGAAGAGGTGGAAGAATTATATGATTATACAAAAATATATTGGAAAAATCACAATGAACTACAAAGTTTTGAAATTGGACACATGTGACATAGAAATTCAGTAAATATGCATTCATGCATGGAAGACAAAGGGATTAAAGACATAATAAGAATTTACTTACTTGTGGATGTCTTTTATAGAAAAAAGAAATTGAAAATTATAAAATCATACTTAACATGAAAATGTGCATAAATATATACTGATAATCATTTAAAGGGAAATATGTTGTCAACCTCATGATATTAAAGTAAGTAATGTTTAAAAAGTGACAAATGATAAATATATAAATGTAGTGTTTCTCTTTTGAGATGAAAAACTATAAACAAAGATGCTGAGTGTGGTTGCAAACATTTTTGAATTAATTATAAAATATTAAATTGCACTATGAAAATATAAACTTGATATTTGAATGTATAAATAACTTAGGTTTTTCATTATCTAAATTTTGTCTGAGCATTTATTTACATATATCTATAGCATAAATTTCTAGAAACATATTAAAATATATTAGTAAATATAATATGTGGATAATAAGACTAATGTGACTGGTTCTTCATGCTTTATATGATTTTTAAATAGTTATGTTTTCAGAGAAATAATATCAAGTGCTTTATATTATTGTAATTAATGTTGCAAAAAAGTTACTTGAGAAAATTATTTTATTGGTTCTATAACTGTCAGATTTATTTTTCCATCAGGGTGCATAGATTTTGCTATTTTTAGATACCTTAATTATACATATTATACATATTTTTATAAATAACAAACATTGAACAAGAATCAGATTAATAACAGTCATTGCTCACTGCTAATGGTCATGAAAATTACTTAGATGTTAAATTTCTAATTATGCCTGTACCTAAATGCAAAAATAAAATTAAAAGTACTATCAATAGAAAGAATACTTTTCAAGGTGAGTCCCAGTGATCTGGGGAAAGTTGGAGACCTATGCTCCTGGCATTTGAGTTTGTGGGGAGCTACCGGGACACTGGACTGGGTCCAGCAGATTGCAGGGACTTAGTTGGCCACGTCCAGTGGCCTTGTTTCAGTTCATGAGGCAGTGATGGAGCACAAGGAATCTGGGCTCATTTGGGCTGGCCTGGAGAGAGCTTAAGATCAGCACTGCCAGCGATTGAGTTCATATCCACAACCCTAGGATGGGGGATTGTACCCCGGGGGTTCTGCCGGCCCCAGTTCTCCATGCCCACCTTTTGAATCTCAACTAAGGGAGCCAAGAGTTTGCAGGGGAGTGGAGATTGCCCTAGGTGAGTCCCAGTGACCTAGGGAAAGTTGGAGACCTACACTCCTGGCGTTTGAGTTTCTGGGGACATACTGGGATGCTGGACTGGGACCAGCAGATTGCAGGGCCTCAGTTGATCATGCCCAGTGGCTTTCTTTCAGTTCAGGAAGCAGAAACCTTGCATGAGGACTCTGGGCTCATTTGGGCTGGCCTGGGGAGAGGTTAAGACCAGCACTGCCAGTGGTTGAGTTCATATCCACCCCCTTAGGACAGGGGATTGTGCCCCGGGGGTTCCACTGGCCCCAGTTCTCCATGCCCAGCTTCTGACTCTCAATTTAGGGAGCAAGTAGCTGCAGGGGAGCTGAGACTACTCCAGGGGCTGAGGGTGCAGAAGGGGATTTGCCGCATACCCAGAGAAAGCCTTCAAAACCCACTCAAACCAAGGAAATAAAGAAAACTGAAACAAGGAAAGAACAAAAGGCAGGCTGAAATCTCCAGCCCATCCCAAGAAAGGCTGGAAGCCATGTACATAGAAGAAAATAGAAGCCATACACCTGAAATGACTGAAATGATATTAACCGAATAAAGAAGCAACTAGGGGAAGCTATGGAGAAATTCAAATCAGAAATAATTGCCCAGGTAAATGAAGAAATGATAAAAGTAGTGAAAGAAATAATGAACATATCTAGTGAAGACACAGCTAAAAAATTAGAGGAATACAGCAAACAGATAGAATCCCTGAATGAACACTATAAGGAACAAACAGAATACATAGAGAAGATTCAAAGAAATATATAGGAAATCAAAAATTCTATTGAAAGCTATAAAAATTGATTCCAAAAAAGTGAAGATAGAATTTTAGACCTCTAAGATAAGATTGCAGCTAGTGAACAGGAAAACAAAGATCTTTTAAAAATTACAAAGAATCAGGAAATAACAATTTAACAGCTGCAAGATGATGCAAAGAAAAATAACATAAGATTAATAGGGATAAATGAAAAAGAAGGAGACAGCCCAAGTGATATCAAGAGGATATTTACAGAAGTAACAGCTGAAAACTTTCCAAACATGAGAATGGAAACTGATATTTGGATTAGTGAAGCATATAGAAGTCCAAATAGCCACAACCAAAATAAAACTGCAGACAAATAATAACCACCAATCCAGAAATCCACCATAAGAAAAGAATACTAAAAGCTGTTAGAGAGAAAAGACAGATCACCTATAAAGGAGAATCTATCAGAATCACAGCAGACTTCTTAACACAAACAATGAAGTCAATAAGAGCATGGAGTGAAGTATTTCAGAGGCTAAAGGAAAACCGCTTCCAACCCAGACTGACATACCTGCAAAACTGTCCTTCAAAATGGATG